>JAEIGM010000163.1:0-57500 GCA_018903735.1 Drosophila cardini
TCTTATTAAAAATGATCTTAAATCAAGGATGTGCTACCGTACCAATTTCTTTGAATTTTAATTTTAATTTAATACCAATTTAATACCAACATTTATTTATAATGTTTTTTTTATCAGTGTTTACTTGACTTCTTCCTGCTGATGCTGATGCTTCTTCTGCTGCTGCTGCTGTTGCCAGCTCTCAGGACCTGCGCAAGCAATTGACGTAAATAAGCAGCAGCCTGGCAACATTGCCAGCGACATTGACAACAACGACGATGACAACAACAGCTACGACAACGGCGACAACAACATCGACCACGATGACGCCTCTGTAACCGACGATGGACCGTGCGACCGCTGCGAGGAGGCGAAGGGGGCGTGTCTTTGCTCCTGACACATATGCCTTTGCCTTGGCCACAGCTTGAGCTTTCAAATTGAAAAAGTTATGCAAATCTGTTGCTGTTGTTGCTGTTGTTGCTGTTGTTGCTGTTGCTGCTGTTGCTGTTGCTGCTGGCGACAACAAGGACAGCAAAGGACAGGAAACGAGCGCACAAGAACTGAATTAGTTTTCTGCAATTTTCCGCAGCTCAACTGTTTGTGTGTGTGTGTGTATGTGTTGTGGCAAGGACGCCTGGATGCAGGACGAGTGCCAGAAAAGTTGCTTGCGTGTAACTGTCGATTTGTGCGCGCAATTATAATAATTGCTATAATAACAACAACAGCAGCCAAACGAGTTGTTGCTGACATGCAACATGATGAGGGCTGCAAAACTGTCGAGCAAACTGGCAAAGTCCTTTACCGTTTCTATCTGTACGCCCGTCTCATCGACAGTCCATCCGTCCCTTCATCCTGGCTTCATCTGTGCGTGCGTAAGCGCCTCAAAATCGCATCTTTGTTTGCTGACGGCATTAAAGGCTTTGCCCGGAGCACGTAGCGCGCCTAAATAAATACGAAAACGAATCCGAGTCCGAGTCCGAGTACCAATCCCAATCTCAATCCGAATAGAAGAACGCATGCCAATGAAAAGGACCAAAGCATGTCCTTACAACGTTTGCTTTAAAACTCGTTCGCGCTTAAAAATCGCCCCCTCTCTGTCTCTATTGCGCTCTCACTCTCGCTCCGCCTCTGTGTGTAGCTGCCTGTTTCGCTCGCTCCTAATTACAATTTCCAACGCTTTGCTGCCTTTGACATCCCATCAGCAACTGCCTCCTGAGTCCTGAATCCTGTGTCCTGTTATTTCCATATTTTCCCCTTATCTTTACGTGCTTAATGCCAATTAAGCGTTTGGCAAACGTCACCCTGCTCAACATACCCTTCCCTTTCCTCTCTTCGCTTCCCTCCCCTTAGCCCTCTCCCCCCTCCATTACTTTATTTAGATTTCGTTTTTCATATTTGGCATTTCATTGATTTTATTTGTTATTCATTTGAAGAGTCTCCACAGCTGGGCAACAGATTTTACATTCACTTGGCTTCGCAAATGGAAAATCCACTTGAACCTTTTCAATTGCTGCGTCAGTCTGTGCCTAGGTTTTCCATCCATTTCCATCTGTGTTGTCGCTAAGGGGGTTTTTCAATTTCCGTTGCATGACATCAAATAGTTGCACTTAATTAGATTTTCTACGTTGCCAAGTTTCCTTCGAGCTGTTCGTTGTCAGGGTTAATTCTAATTAATACAACTCAAATATACCCTGTACAGATGGCATGTCAGCTTCCAGGCTTTCCTTTAGCCATAATCAAAGCTTCTCAGTTTCCAGTGGCATATGCTGAAACATGAGACAAAGCCAGTTTCAATCAAGAGATTGGCCACAAAAAACGAACCGAAGAGAAGGCAAAATAAGTAAAAATGCGCCAGTTGAGCGAACACGACTTAAAAATACCCTGCAGATGCTTTTTAAAATATACAATTTCTTTGGAGTGTACTTCTAAAGTCATCTGAAGGATATTAATAGTAATCCTCTTTGTAGTTCATAACTCAATAGTTTAATATTATTATTAATGTTATTCGAGGTCTACAGATGTTAAGTTTATTTCTTTGTCTTAGCTTAAAATATTTTAAATATAATTTTTTTAACAAGTAGTTCATTTTATAGTATGACAAATTGATTATAGATTTCAACTGATCTAGCGTGTATATTTATGATCTCACATTTCGCTGTGAGTTTAGGCCTTATTACCCTCTTTATTGGTAGCAGGGTATAAAAAGAAACCGATAAAATAGCTTGCCGCCAGGCAAAGATCAAATGTTGCCAGCTTTGAGCTCGAATCTCTGAGATACTCTCAGACTATTAAATACGCAGATCCATTGACTCTGCGGTTGGCTGCCTGACTAGATGGTTGCTCGGTCTGGTTGGTTGGTTGGTTGGTTGGTTGTTCGGTTGGTCGGTTGGTCGGCTGGGTTGGTTAGTCTTTTGGCTTATACGCTGGTTGGTAACCACAGCAAGGGTCGCCCAGCGGCAGTCAAGTTCAAATTGAATCGCACATTGGAAGTTTTGGAACGGTAGACGGAACATAATTCGAACTTAAGGCTTTCGGTCGCGAGGTCTCCGGGTCGCGGGGTCTCGAGGCCTTTTGGCCTTTTGTGTTCTGCAATCTCTGTGCACAAACGCAAAACGAACGTCAAGAATAATAATAATAATAATACAAAATTATAAATGCTTCACTTGGAGACTCTCTCTTTCTTTGTCGCACCAGCTGAGCGGGCGGAGATTCCTTTGTTCCTGTTGTTCTTCAACTGTTTTCTGGTCCCCGTGTTTGCTTTATGATAATATTGTGCCCAACACGCCTCTCATTTTTTTATACTCTCTGCAAGAGAGAGTATATTGGGTTTGTGCAAAAAAAAAAGTATGTAACAGGCAGAAGGAGGCGTGGCAGACCCCATAAAGTATATATATTCTTGATCAGCATCACAAGCCGAGTCGATATAGCCATGTCCGTCTGTCCGTCTGTCCGTCTGTCCGTCTGTCTGTCCGTCTGTCTGTCCGTCTGTCCGTCCGTATGAACAAACAGATTTCAGAGATGGTAAGAGCTACAAGTTTGAATTTGGTCTCTATCGACTCGATATTAAGTCAGTCAATACAAGAATCTTTTTTTTTTTCGATGCCACGCCCCGTTCGCCCACAATGTGCAAAAAACTAGAAACACCTCGTAAAAAATTGATGTTTTAGGCGAATATCTCAGTAACTATGGCACTTAGGAACACCCATTTTGGTACGCAGGTTCCTAGAGACGGCATAATTGTATTGTCATCAAAAATTTTGGACTGCCACGCCCCCTTTTCTCACAAGAAATAAAATAATTTGCAAACTTCAATGCCGATTTTAAGGCATATGTTCTTATCGTACAGTATTGTTATTTCACATTCGTTTGAAGACAAAATATATTAAACTATCCTGAAAGTTGCATCTAAATCGGACAATAAACAAAAGAGCTAGACATGTAAGAAAGTTGATAATTGAACGCAAAGCCAATGCATGTGTGCGAGCGAGATAGAAACATACAAACATGTGAGCGAACGTTTTCGCTGCTTGCGTAGCTTAGCGACAGCGCTGCTCGCGAATGCTGGCTGTCAGTGATGTCATTTTTTTCTGAGCAAAAAAAGCTGGATCAAGGAAAAAAAAAAGCTGAAAAAGGCTGGATTCAAGGGAAAAAAGTTGATAAAAAAGCTGATTTTAATTACATATGTATATGAATACCAAACTATAGGTATTTTTATTAAACATAAGTCATATCCTTTGGATAAATAAATCATATCATAAATTTGGAACCGCCAATGTCATTATGTAGGTCTTGATTAAAATGGGGAGCCAATGAGTTTTTAATTATGTATGTACATTTTGTGCGGTGCAGTTTAATTTTCGACGCGGTACTGCACTCATCGAACTTTTTTTGGCAAATGTCACTTAAATGGTTCACAGGGACGATTGCGCTATGCTGGGCAACAAATAGACAAGCGCTGCCTCCTGCTCAATTGTCTTTGTGGGCAATTGAACTAAAGATAATTTGTTTTTTTGCACATAGCCCTCCATTGAGCCTGCGTGCTTTTTGTAGCCGCATGCGCTTGCAAGTCACTTAATTTGGCAGTTATTGTGCATTTGCAATAACTGCAATATGCCCGTGTTGCGTCTGTGGGGTCCTTCCTTAGCCAATCCTTGAATTCTGTGGCCCGCAGCCACACATCTCGCACTTTTTGCTTATAAACTTCCTTCGGCATGATTTACTACGCAAACGAATTTCGCAATGTTAGAGAAGATAACGCGCCAATATCGGTATGAATTTTTATGAGGAGGTTAGTCGATTAAAGTAAATATCGATACTTTACGTAAAATACATTATTAACATATAAATCGTTAAAAAGCTGTAAAAATTTAGAAAATTTACTTTGAAAAAGCGGTTTGAATTTGCTAAAAAGCTGGAATTCCCGCTGCCCGCTGTTTTTAAATATGTCCCGCAATCGCACTTTTAAAAGCCAAATCTGACGGGAAAAAAGCGGAAATGACATCACTGCTGGCTGTGCCGAGCAATTGTGTATGTATAACATATACACACATACATATGTGCGTGCATACTTATAATGTCAAATGTATATGTGTGTGTATGCATACAAACAGATGTTTTTGTTTCAACGTGTTTTGTGCTTGCAAGTACTTTCAATTGATATACCCGGATATCGATTTTATTAAGATGATCGGGAATAAAATGCAGAGAGTATTTTACGGTCGGGCGTGCTCGACTGTACTTTTCTTTCTTGTTTACTTCTATTTTATTTATATTTTTTTTTAGTTATTGTACGTCACTCAGAGAGGCAGCATTGTTGGCTTTGTTGTTGGCATTGTTGTTGTTGCTGTTGTTATTGTAGCTGTGCTGGACGACTGCCTGTCGATGATTATTATGTATGCTTAAATTCTATGCACGTACCGGCACTGAAGCTTATCTGTATCGAATATGATTAAGTGCGCTGTGCTGCCTCACCCTAGACTGGTACTGGCTCTGGCTCTGCCGCTGCGTCTGGACCTGGGTCTGGCAATGGCTCTGGGTCTGATCTAGGCAGCAAAGTATCTAAGTTGAACGTGCAACATTGAAAAGGGCAAGAACGAGCGAGCTCTTAAATAAACACACAACAAAAACAACAACATTAAAAATAACAACAACTACAAAAACGACAACGTCAAGAATCGCTTATGGCCTGGACTGTATGGCAAGCGTTTACTTTGGCTAGAATCCAGCTCTTTACGATCTACTTTCAACCCCATCCTAATCGGAAACTCATCTCCGGCGGTCCCAAAGCCAAGAAATGGCATTGTAAAATGTCACTTGGCATTTGCATGTTTCATTCATTTTGTTCAATTCAAATTTCCTTTTATTGGATTTCTGAATTGCTCACATTTGCATACGATCATAATTGATTCAATGCTTGAGTTATGTAAGAAGCGTTTCCCTGAATAAATAATAATCTGTTAAATAGGAATCAGAAAATACATATTTTATAATGAATTTTCTTTGATGATTCGTTTCACAAATTCGTTCGTATTTTTTACATTAATTGCACATTTTACAATAATTTGAATAATTTTATTATTAATATGCATTTAACGATTATAAACGATAAATCAGCTGACTTAATTAGCATATAAATTGCTTGAGTGAAACATGTTTTAATCTTAATCTTAAATGGCATATTATTGCTTACATTCAATTATTATAATACATTCTCTAAATTGATGACAAAACTCGATTAAAATCAAGTTGGTGATATCACAAAGTAGAAAGAAAGTGCAAATATACGAGTATTTGTACAATTTATGTAACGAAAGACAGAAATCTTCATTAGGTCAACGAACCAAGTTCCTAAATTGTATCTTTCTACTTGTGTTTTATATGCAAATATACTACCCACCTATAAAAAAATAAGACCTCCCAATCGACAATCATTTATTTGATTTACAACAATTGCTTTTGATATTTTCTTTGTATACGAATTTTATTTAATATACGAGCATCGCATTCAAAGAGATTAAATACTCTATTTCGGGTAAATGAGCACAGACGTAGATACAGATAAAGAATATAAACTTAAATAGAATCACATAAGTAAATAGTTGTATATAAATTTAGAATAGAGCTGCTGCTATCTGGAATAATAATCAACTTGCCAAAGTAGAGTATTTAATATTCTACTATTTGTGCTTAGCTCTTATTATTTTTGGTTCAGTTTGCCTTTGTCGAGCACTCGAATTTGGCACTTCAGAGACGTGAACAGCGCATTTAAATTCAGTTCGTAAGTACTTAAAAGGCAGCCCTCGTCAGTGGCATGAGAAATGCTTAATACTTGAGATACTTTTGTATTTGTTGTATTTGCATTCGCCTTTATCCATACGAAACATACTTAAGATACATATATATTCTATGCCCCATTGCCGTGCCCAGCTGAGAATCGGTTCGTTGTGGGTCTCAAGTGAATGCGGCTTTGCTTTGACTTTTTCATACACACACTTGCACACACACATATACATACAAAATTTTCAAAAGGGTTTTTCACGTCCATTAGGGGTTGTCGGTAGATTGCTGAGAAATGTTTGCTTAGAACAACTCAAATAAAACACAAATGCATATATTAAATTGCTTTCGAATGGCATTAATAACGCGCGCAATCCACAGGAACTGACAACCTGTCATTAAGCAACCAGATACATCTCCCACACCTCCACCCCTCCACCATTAAACCAACCTTCCCTCAATATATGAAAGGTGCAAACATCCTGTCTCAACAACGAGACTTAAAATGCGAAAAAAAATTGCAAAAGCAGCAGAAAACAGTAAATAGCAAAGAGCAAATCCCAAGAAATTCACACGAATCCCGAATAACTGTGGCTCGTCCTTTTGGCTCAAAACAAAAGGATGGCCAACGGTAAAAACTGGCAACGGCTGCTGTGCAAACAATTAAACCGCTCACAGTTCATTCGAGCAAGGTGCAGAGCCCCGAGACTATCGACATCTGTAGCTGTTGCTGTATATACACAGACACACACCACACACACCCAGAGTAAATGCACTCTCGACACACAGATACAGATACATTTACATTTACGTTCACTACTGCAGTCGTGTTTACGTTTACAAATACAGATACGGATACAAACACAGATGCAGATGCATCTCTCAAGTGCCGAAAATAAAACGCAAACAGTGCAAAGGAGATTCCCTGCTGTTGATTATACCCGGCCTCTACCCCGGCCCCTCCTCCCGAGACTCCCCCTGCCAATGTCTATACCACTTCCTTCGCTTCTGCCTCGGGTGTTCTTTCAGTTTCTGTCCTTGGCTCTTTCTTTGATGTTCTCTGCAATTTTATTATGATTGATGGGCAACAGAAAAAAACTAAGAAGAATAACAACTAAGATTACTTTAGACGCGAGTGCTCGAAGTGCAGATACCCTATGTACAGGTTTATAAAAATGGCTACCTTTGGCAGCATTTGATTAAACGATACTTTGTTATAGGAATTACTCTGTTTCTGAATGGGTCTTCGCAGAACTTAAAAACTTTCTTTTGGTTTTATACTATATATATTTTACCTTATATATATATATATATATAACTTGATTGAAGTTCATTCAGTAAATATTTTAAATTCATTGAACTTAAAATGTTTTTCAAACTATCATTTTATATGCATCCTTTAGTTACTTTTGCTTTGAATCATTTGATATAATTTAATATTTAATATCTTATAAAATCAATAAATAACAAAACTACAAGGTAAAATTGATCAAATAATAATAATTAATAATAATTTTTTTTTTATATTTATTTCGGGGTAAACCTCTAATAAAATGCCATCTAATGTTCTCATTATCTTTATAGATAATATACTATATACCCGAGCTTAACTTTGGCTATAGGAGTATAACTATTTATGAATGTTTTAGGAGCCCATCTAATTCAAGGGCCTCTGCCCACTTTGCCTATCTGTGGCCCTCGGGTGAAGCTTCCGTTCCCTTTCCTGTTCCCGCTCCCGTCTGTCTGTCAGTCGAGTGGATCGTTGGTTGAATAGAGCTAAAATTATGAATTATATTTGAGGGACGCGAAGCGAGTCAAGTCGAGGCGTTCCACTTAAATGAGGCATGCAACGAGCGCACTCTAAATTAGTGGATATACTCAGCGGGTCCACGATGTTTTCTGTTTTCTGTTTTCTGTTTGCCAAAAGGATTCTTTTTTGCCTTTTACTCACCTCACCTTTTTTTATATTTTTGGTCACGTTTTGTGCCCGCCTGCCTGCGCATTCATTTCGAGGCTCTTTTTGGCTTGTCATGCGTATAGAATTTCATTTGATTGAGCGCTTAATCAAGCAAACATTAACGTGCACTTATTAATAATAATAAGTGCTACGCATTCTGAGTTTCGGTATTCGGAATTCGTTTATCTGCTCAGTCGTGGCTGAATGGAGCCAAATCCCAGCTGGTCACGATGACAAGCTATTGAAACGACAACGTTGGCCTTCGCAAGGAACTCAGTTCAATGGGCGTGGTAGTGCCATGATATATGGGTATTTTCGGTTCCATCTAACAATTAGACTATACAAAATTCTCGGCACCATTTATTTTTCGGCCGGAAATCTAAAAACTAATTTCAAAAAGTTTCTTTTATGAGCAAAGAATTGAAATTTTATTATGTTCTTTAAAAATTCAAAACTATTTACATTACACTACATAAAAATCATCTCTGCTTAGATAGTTACTGCTTTGTTTAACACATTTGATTCAGTATTCTAGACTTGTGACTTAAACTAGTTCGCTACTTAAGATAGAATAATGATACCTGTTACTCGTAGAAAAAAAGGGTATACTGTAATCGTTGGAATGTATGTGAGAAAGAGAAGGAGGACTGGTAGACAGGGCGTTCTATGTTCATACAAAGGTAAAAAAGGTAATAGTAGCATGATTTAACATAGAAACCTTCTAATGCTTTTTTTAGATCTCTCTCTGAACCAAATTTACACAGGGTATAAATAAGAATTATTACGATAAACTTTTGCGTGGCCAAGAAATCTTAGTGAAACTCACGCAGAATATATTTGTCAGTAATATATACATACCGACCAAGTTTCATCTAAATCTGACGACTATATAGTATAGCTGACTTAGTAACGGTCGCTCGAAAAAAAAAACCATTAAATATTAAGGGAACGATTCCCGGGGATCTGCTGAGAAACCTCATATTTTAGGTCTTCCAACATTACATGGGTTACATGTACCCTTAAGAAAATATATTGTTAGCCAATTCAAGTTTAGTAAATTCAGAAAATTAAGCTCCTTTGTTAAATCTGAATACTCCTCTAAGCCATTGAGCAACTTTTATACTAATGTATCTACTTTAGTCCGACTTATAAGTCGAATCTATACTCTATTTACGAGTATCCATTTCAGACATGTACTGATCTAGATTGGGTTCTCCTAAGCTCTATACACAATGCATGCAGCGCAGGACCACCCATTGATATGTTCAGACAGCTGCATTTTAAGAGACTTACTTTCATATTTGTATATTTGTATACTATGCTGATGTGTACATATGTATAAAATATAATCCCAACTGGTTAGAGCTTCCACACCGTTAAGGATTATCGGCCATAAAGCTAAGTTACGAGCATGTCATTCCCAGCAACTTAAAAAACAACAATGGGCACCCTTTTATAGGACTCACCCTCTCTCTCACCCTCTCTTTCTGTCTCATTCCCTCTTTCTCTTTCAATGTTCTATGGGTAAAAGAGAAGTAAAAAGTTTTTCTAAACCATCCATTGTCTGGTCTTGGGCTGATTGTTTTTGTTGTTCCCGATTGTTATTGCTCTTGTTGTTGTTATTATTTTGCGTATTATTAGAGCGCATGCATTTCTTTATCAACTTCTATATCTTTTTGTTGTTGTTACTGCTGCTGGCGACGGATGCGGATGCGGATGCGACGTGGTCGATGAGAATGAAACATAGAGCTTTAAGCGGCTTTCTGTCTGTTTGTCTACACTCATTTTAAATGTGTGTGCGAGTGTGTGAGTGTGCGTGCCAGTGAATGAATTGAACTGCCGCCTTTTGCATTTTTCAACTGCTTTTCAGTTTTTTTTTTTTTATTTTTGTAGTTTTATTTTTGCGCAGGCCTAAAAAACACGATCCAAAGCCACGTCTTCGTCTCCATCTCCATCTCCATGTCCGCCTCTGTCTAAGTTGGTGGGTCTGTCTCTGTCTCTCAGTTTCAGTCTGCGGCTCGGTGTTGGGCACGGGGTCGGACCCAGACATAGAATTTGTATGAAATTTAAATACCCATTCAGCATTCAAAATGCGAAGCGACAGCCGCACAGAGACCTAAATACTTAAGTACTTTTTGAGGGGCTGCCAGCGACAGTCACAGTCACAGCCACAGATGCAGATACATTTACAGAGACAGAGCCAGATACAACTACACATATATTCATAGTTACAAAAATTTTACAGTAGAGAAATATGCCACATGGCGGTGCTTTCATATATGCGGCTACACGTTTTGTTAGTTACAGATACAAATAGAGGCAGCCTACAGATTACAAATGCCGATGCACACAGATACAGATACAAATGCAGATACAAAGCGAGCTGGATTATGCCTATATTCGATGTCGCTTTGTCTCTGTCCCTATGTCTCTGTCTCTGTGTGTGTGTGTGTGTGTGAGTGTATGTGCTGCACGTAAGATTTAATCTTTATTGATTTATTTTGTTAGATTTTAATTTATGACACTGAAGTAGGCAATCATTTTTAGTGCGCCACACGGTGAGTCGAGTATTGCACATGTATATGTATATGTGTGTGTGTGTGTATGTAAAAAGATATATATTTTTTATGTGTGTGCTTCTCGCTTGAGCACGTCTTTGAGGCAACTGCTGGGATGGGGCAGAAAGTGGGTGCCACAGAAAAATCGTCCAGCTGTGAGACTCTGAGACCAAGAGATTGTCCCGTGCAGACTATTTGCATTGTGGGCGGATTAATTAATCTCAAGTGCCGTTGACAGATGAGTGAAATCGAAGTGATAATCAATTAGTATACACTTAACGATTCACTGTGGTCCAATCCAACTGGACTTGAACTCCACTCACCAACCCAATTGATAAGTGCAATCTTCTGTTTTTACTCAGTTACAAAACAATTGCGCATTTCACAATTGAAAAACTTTATTTAATTTTATCCTAGACTTCAAGTATCTAAGCTTATAGTTCATGCTGCTGGTATGGTATTTATTTTTATTAGGCACTCATTGAACTAGTGAGAGAGCAAGCCGTCTGTAAAGGACCCCGAATCCGTTCTAGATTACTATCATATAAATACGATTTTTTTTATCCAATTTAACAGATAATGGCTATATGATTTTCTAATTGAAATCAAACTAGGTATGATATGTAGAATCATGAGTTTGTTTGGGATCACAAAATTTTGAGCGATTTTGCCTTTATCGGGTCTAAAAAAATATTGTTTCTTTGAATAAGTTGTTAAGTATTAGTTTTTGTTTAATTAGTGTTAATTTTGTCAAAAATTTTAATTATTTTAATACTCTTTGCAAGAGTATATTGGCGTTTTACTTTTAAAACTAAAATTTCCAGCCATCTATTGTTTTAAAAACTATTTTAAACTTAATTTCCAAAACATAAGACTTCTAAATAAATTATAATAAGCTAAGGTGAACTATATAGATGAGATTTTTAGAGACTCTAAGCTTTCAAGAAACTATTACATTAATCAAGCCTTTTAGTGGTAATTTTGATAGCCTTGACATATTTAAAGTAAACTTTTAAGCTACCCCTAAGTCCCGTTGTCTGCTGACGTCTGCCACGTCCAATTGGGATTTGAGCCACCCTGGATAATGAGAGACGACTTTTTGGAATGCACAAATTTTAATATACGCGTAATGCGTGTCAAGTTACCTCGAAAAGTTTTCTGCCCGTTAATCAAAATTAATTACAGCCACGACTGTGTCTCTGTCTCCGTGTGCTTCACTCCCTCGTGACAAGATATGGCCGTGCCACGCCCACATGCGACATGCAAACTAAGAAGATACCAACAACAACAACAACAACAAATACAACATAAATTGTAATTTACTTTAATGAGCCACATTTAGTCAACCCACATGTCCAATGGTTGGTCTATGATTGAAACAAACACGTCGCTTGGACCAAGGAGAACGTCTCAGGGGGATTGTCGGGGAACGGACGAAAGGAAGTGAGCTATGGCGAAAGAGATAGAGATAGGTATAGAGAAAGAGAGTGAACGACGACCTCCATCGTCTTCATTGTCGACCCAAGTGATCCGTCGTTGTGTAATTAAAGTTCGCATGACCAGTAATTGCAATTTGAATTTGAAACGGGTCGATGACGATTGGCTCTCCTCTCTCACGTTCCGCGTTTCTAGCCGTAGCCACGCGTCTTAAAGCCCGGCCCACTCAGAAAACAAGAAGAACAACAAATACTCAACTATGAGATACCCGTTACTTAATTTAAATTTTAATTAATTTTAACTGTAAATGGTTAAATCAATTAAATTAAAAATAACCTTGCATACCTTGAAGTAAAATTTTGACTAAGAACAAGCACCCGTACTACCATTAAACATTACCGAGCTTGATGTAATTAAAATAATAAAAAGCAGGAATGCTATAGTTACTCAGTTTTAATATATTATTAACAATGGGGTATCATAATAATAATAGCGTTATCGTTTAGGCGATGGACCCTAGTGATTTTGATTAACATGGCTTGGAAAACACAGAACATTTTCATACAAATTCATATTTAGAACATAATTTAGATTGTCCCTACGGGAGCTATACGATATAGTCTTCCGATTCGGATGAAGCTTGGTCAGTATTTTTATATTATTGTATAATATATTCTGGATACTCTGTACTCTAAAAAAGAGTTGAGTGGTCTATTAGGTTTGTTTGAAGCGAAATGTGTGTAACAGGCAAAAGGAGTCCTGTTGACAAGCTTGATCTAAGAATTTTTATATTAAGACAAACGTTCATTTAGATCAAAACTTTAATATCCTACAATTGTATACCCTGTTACAAACTTTTCAACCATTTCAATATACCCGTTCTCTACGCAAACTGGTACAGCGAAAACATCCACAATGGCTATGACAACGACTACGACGACAATTTCTATGCACGAGTCTTTAGACATTTTTAGACCATCGTCATTATCATTATCATAATCATCGGCATCAACATCAGTATTTACTGCTTGAGTATTGTTCAGATATTCTCGTACTATAAAGCCATGTACGAACAGTTGGCATTTAATGTTCTTGTTGAGAATCGACTGCTATTGATGAGTTGCTGACGTCATTGTTGCAATACCCTGCAATCAGGTCAATGCTCGAATGAGCATCAGACCTAAGTAGACAGTTATCAAATAAGGGACTGAATTTTCAAATATTTTCATTTTTAGAATATTTCCATAATTTTCTGACAAGTATGTACAAAATCTACTAAAAACAATCTTATAGACTACATATCTATGAGGTTATTAATTTAATATTATACAACAATGACATAATATTACCTGACATTACCTTATAATCATTAATTACAGGGTGTCTAAAAGTCAGCTCTGATTAAAACTATTTCTCGTACTTGAACTATTGTCGTTGTCAGTTTCATATGCATGACATGTTTTTAAGTAGGCTGTTAAGTGGACATTAGGGGCATATTGTAAAGGCAGACATGTGTGACCTTATATGGCTCAAAGTCTTGACAGTCCACTTGCCATTCTCCATTCTCCAGCGATGGCAAGTGGCAAAGAGAAATGCAAAGAATCGTATTGAATTTGTGCGTTCTAAATATATATAGTCGGGACATAGACAAGTAGTTAAATAGTGGTATTTCAAATCGCCCACCCAGTTGTAATGGGATTTTATAAGTGGACAACTTGTCAATTTATTGAAAACTAGACAAAAAGTTTTGCCAAACATCCAGGAAAGTAAAATATCTTGTTCTATATTACATCTTAGTTGATGAATTAGTAGATCCTATAGGAAATACGTACACAGACAGTAATCCTGCTGCTTCACTTTTGAAAATATGTTAATTATAAATTATTTTTTTTGTGGTTAAATTATCAGTGTTATTATTATAATTTTATTACAAAATTGTCTTAAGAAAACCACATTCAATTGTTGGAAAATTGCCGTTGGTTGTTTTAATTGGATAAAAAAAAAGAAAGAAAGTATGAGGAAAGGATAGGATTTGGTCTCCCTTATAATTATCTCGGTAATATTTACAAGTATTTTCAAATATGCTTTTTTAACGACTTGCGGTTTATGTCGCTTCGTATGGCTTTACCCTCCAATTCTCAGCCTATGGCACCTTCCCCTGCCATTACCATTATCACCAGCCCATCCCTTTACTATGCCATAGCAGGCGCATTCATGTGGAAATGAGTGCAGCCAGCACACAAAGTTGCATTCAACATAAGAAGAAAAACATATAACAAAAACGTAGCAAAAAAACAAAACCAAACCAAGCCGCGCAGTGGAAAACAATGGGAATAGCTGCTGGCCCCGGCTGGCCCGGCTTTTGCCACAGCTTGGTCTCTCCGACTACGGCTGTGGCTTCTGATGGTTATGGCGATTACATACAGACAGACAGACCAGAAAGACTGAAAGACTGACGAACCAGCGAGAGTACACACATAAGTGGTAATAATAATTCCGCTCAAGAGGCGTCGCCTGGCGTTTCATTTCAATGACACACAAACCCATGACGCCAACTAAAGCGATGAGGCTACCATCCACATGATCATCATGATGACAATGATGATGATGATGACTTCAACGAATGCTAGGTGCAGCCCCAATCCCATACTCAGTCCCGACCAGCAGCAACAGCAGCTACTGCAGCCCGCATTGTCTAAGCACAGAACAGAGCACATGAGTCGTCGATATGTGTATCATACGGAAACTTATATCAAATTACTACGCAACGACTGTTCTATACTCTTCTTGTTCTAATTCTTAAATTTATTATCAATCTTTAAGCTGGTATTATTACTCTATTTCTTAAAGGTTGTTTTAAATCGTTTTTATCACATTTTAAATGAAATAAAATGAGCTTTTAATCAAATCTAAGTTATGTACTTAGGCTGGCATAGTTAGGCTGTGGTACGACCAATTTTTTCCAGTTTTGTACTTAAGAAGTAGGCTTTAAAAAGTCCCGTTTATTATGTGTACTGTTTTTTAAAACTCCAATTAAATACTATCTGGAAATTATTTTTAAATTTATAATTTCACTTTTAAAGAATTTAGTTACTTGTTAGATTTCCAATTAATCTGTTTATAAATCGGTACTTTTCTATTATATTTTATGTAATAATTCATCTTAAATCAACTTATGACTTAATCTTTCTCAGATTTTAAACTATTTTATCGTAACTTATAGACTACTGTTATATTTCATAACTTTTGTTACAGAGAATTGAAATCTTTAACATGTTTTGGAAACTCAGCTATGTTCGGAGCCTCCCACATGAATACAGCGATAAACCCTCCATAATTTAGTTCAACGTTGGGGAAGGAACTGAGCCTCCCGATGGCTTAATATTGGGTATGCACAGTTCGTCATTCATTCAATGCTCGATTGTTCCACCGATTCTTCGTTCCTCTGCGCTCCTCTTTCTCTCTCTCTCTCTCTCTCCCTCTCTCTCACCCCGTCTCTGGCTTTCGGTCTGTTGTGGCTCCTTTGATTGCATTGTCTCGTCATGGTCTCGAGTGGTTCCTGCGACCGTTTTGTACCCCTCTTCCTCTCTCTCTCACTCTTCGACTCTCTCTCTCTCTTATTCTCTCTCTCTCTCTCTCACTCTATCTTGTCATTTTTTTGCTTTTTATGGTACTCCTCCCCAGTTTTTCTCACTGCGCTCACTTGACATACAATTATGTTGATGACATTGTTGTTTATGTCGCCAGTTTCACTGCAGTTGCTGCTGCTTCTGTTGTTGTTGCTGCTTCTACTGCCCGTAGCTGCAGTTGTTGCTGCTTCCTTTTGCTGCAACAACAACAACAACAACAACAGCAACAAGAGTAGTGACTACAATGTCGACAAGTTTTATGTGCTTACTGCGCCTCATGCCCATATCCAGACACATACTCAGACTCACACTCGTATTCATACTCATACTCACACTCACACTCTTATTCGTTCTTGTATTCGTTGTGCCACTCGTATTCATTGTAGGCCCATATATCTCTCCATATCTCGCGTATCTCACATATCTCTATGGCCATAGCTGCATTTTTTTTATTGTTATCGTTTCATTGCCATTTGCTGACGTTGCCGCAACAACAACAACAACACCACCAACAAGAACAACTGACGCGATAACAACAACAACAACAATTGCCAGCAGCTTCCAGCTTAGCAGTTCATGAATTTTTTTTTTTATTTTCTTGCCGCGGCCTTAATTAAAAATTCTTTTGGTGTCAAATGCTACGCTGATGAGGCCGATGACGTTGCTCTAGGGATTCCCCCATTCCTACGCTTTCCCCTTCCCGCTTTTCCCCCTAGGCATTTTTGGGCTGGGTCTTTGCGAATTCATCTATTCGCAATTGTTTGTTTTCCCACAATCAAAGGAAATATTCGAGTAATTTAGTTTTGGGCAAAGCACTAGCAACTTTTCATGGAATCATTTTAATTTAAACTCTAAAAATGCACATTATAGAACTCTTTGATCAGCAAATGTAAATACATGAAAGTTTCCTTCCTTAAAGGCGCTAATTAAAAGGAAAAGGGATGATTTATCTCTTACTTGGAATTAAACTAAATCAACAACAAACAATCTCTGATGAGTGTTCTTAAAATATAATAATCGGTTCTGAAAAAAGGTCAAAGAAAGAATAATCTAAGCACAAATAAGTTTTATAAGATTTTGAGAACTCAGCTTAAATGGATTAGAAACATTTAAATAATACAAATCTGTTAAATTCAAACTTTTGCTTCTAGAATACTTTTTGCTACTTTACACAAATTTTGGTTGCCGGATATGAAAACAAAAAGTTATCAATACCGTAGATAATTTGGTAGTCGAAAACTTTTGGCCAAGTTAACACCAGAGTATTTCAAAAAGCTTTCAGAAATTCACTTTAACAGTTTCAACCAAGTATTCGCACACTCGTGCACATTTGAACGTGTGTATTTGCAACCACAACCCATTAGGAGACTGCGCCCCTGTTTACCATATGTGGCATGCCCCAAGAAGTATCAAAATGCTGACAGTGCGCTTTTTCATAGATTGGGAAACTTCTTCGACAGCGAGAGATCTAATAAATTTCCAAACACGTAACACAAAATATGCGTGTAAATTTCATTTATTGATTTATAGAAACCTATAACTGGGTTTTTGTAAGGGTTCGAGAGGCAGCCACATATGGCAGTGCTGTATAGCTGAGGTGGGGGAAAGATGCCCTGAGAGCATTTGTATAAATACGCCAAGTAATGGCGTCTCCAATGTCGGTGCGAATGCTGCGAATTCTGCAAACTTCCTGCCATAAATCAAGATGAGCCTGGCCAAACAAAATGCAGCGCGATTCTCGCCGTTTCCCAATTTTCTCTTTGCTTGCGTGTGTGTGTGTGTGTGATTTTTTTTCATTCTTTCATTTTCATTTTCATGGCTTAAAAAGTTCTATTTGATTTCGTATTAGGGCAAAATGCTGTGCGCTCATAAATTCTGCTTTTAAGGCGAAATTAGTGTGGTTCTGGCAACCAGCAAGAGGGCTCGAATCGAATCCGAAATCGACTCGACTACGACTCCGACTACGAGTGCGAGTGCGAATACGAGCAGAGATTAAAGTTGGCTACGTGCTGAAGTACGTGGCTGGGAAATCACTGGCGAGCAAAGCAGAAGAAAAGAAAAGTCAAAAGATGTGAAGAAAAATAGTCAGAAACTGCAGTCTCAGCTCCTTAAGGCTCCTTAGGGCTCCTTCTGGCACACCAGACTCCATTCAAGTGGTCACGTGGCGGCGGACGAGGAAGTTTTCGGACCAAAATTACTTGAGCAAATATTGCTTTGTTCAAAAGCTTTAGCTTCAGCTTCAGCTCCAGCTGAAAAATTATGAACGCTCACGCACACGCATGGGGAATAGGTAAATGTATAAAGAGAGAGAGAGCAACAGAAAGAGGGAGATGGGAAGAGAGAGAGAGAGAATAAACGAGCTGCAGAAACTTGGTACCAGCAATTAGAAAAGTTCCGGCCAAACTGTCAGTGGATGGTAAACTTTAGCCAGAGGAAATTAAAAATCAATAGCCATGACGGGCGAAAACTTTATTGCCACAAATCAAAAATTGAATTTCACACGAACAATGACAAAGACTTTGTTTGTCATGGCAACCCTTTCTATAGATTTTCTCCCTCAGCCATACATACCCGTACCCGTACGCGTACCTCAGCCGTACTTAAGACCCTTAGTCTGTGCTCTCTGTTGACTTTACAGCTTTAATGAGCCTTGGGACGTCGGGCTGTCAAGGCTGTCGAGCGCATGCCTAACGCCTTTTCCAATCTTTTAATTACACACGATCGTAAAAAGGTCCCTGGCACTTAGACAGGGGATTCGAACTCAGACTCGGACTCGAGCTCAGACTAGTCCATGTCATATCTCTACCTGAAACCTTCCCATTATACTATACATTTCCTCCCCGGGCAACATATGGTGCAGTAAGAGTACGTCGTAAAAATTATCTCTGGCATTGTTTCGAGGCACGGTTGGGGTGCCATAAAATCTCGCAATGTGGCACAGGGACTCTGTTTCCGAAACAGATACAACAGAAACCAGGCACGCCGACAAAACCGGCGACGGCGGCATAAATCACTAGAAACTTGTTAATTGTGCGCTATTTATTGTGTGCATTTGGTTTTTAGGAAAACGGAATGAAAATAATTGAAACTGAGGTGGTAAGCGATATGCGTTGAGACGAAGGACAGAAACTAACAGGTGCTCCATGTGGTCGATAAGATACAAGCAACTGCGACTACACTTTACTTGAGGGAATATATGAAACAGATCTAGCCATTAGTCTCGAAAGAGAAAACAGATGCCTTACTTTTCCCATCAATCAAATTAAAAAACTTATTTCGATGTTTCAATTTATAATCACTTAAATAATTGACGAATAAAATTATTCAAAGAACACTCTTATAAATTTGAGTGGATAGTAGTAACTAGAGTAACTAGTAGTTTAAAGACAATTTGTTGCACATAAAGTTTAAATAACATAATTTATGTATACACGCATTTAATTTATATGATAACTAAACCATGCTTAGATGTATGTATCTAACTTTTATATATTTACTTTCAATATATCAAAAATTAACTTGCACTAAAATTAAGAAAATTGAATAATTTACTGAAAACAATAGTTTACTGTTACATAAAAATATTTATTAATTTAATAATTATTTTAATTTAAACGAAGACTTAATTCTTGAGGAGTTTTATAGTTAAAGAAAAATTATTTGCAAATATAAATTGATTTACCATAAAATTGGTACAAAATTATAAAGTATAACATTTAAACAGTGTCTAACCTTTGTCAAATTATTGTTAAATTAAAAAGTTATAATGCAGGTTTATAAAATAGAATTTTTAAATTAAAATTAAATAACAAAAGTATACGTACCGTAATTACTAATGAAATGTCTCATGTTAAATGTATATTTTAAAATATAATTGTATATATTTTACTTTAGCCTTATTTGTTCCACAACTTAAAGTCTAAAGTAGTTTACTGGAAGTCAATTATTTCCACTATTTATGACCACATGAAAAAAATTCTTTGGAAACGTGTCAAGTATGTTTCTTGTTCGAGTTTCTATTGTTAAAGTCAGAGCCAGAATTGTCTGGAGGCTCTTCCACTTTACCCTTCTCCCTCTCGCCCACTTCTATTAGTATCAATCGGACGATCGACAAACCAAACCATTTGTATCAACATATGAGCTAACAAATATTTATAGACATATTTCCATTTCAATGTGTGTATTTATTGTGAAACAACTTTCCATACAATGCAGTAATGAATTTTATTTCCATGTTGTTTGTTTCCCTCTCCAACGCCATCCTCATCGCCATAGCCATCACTGTCGCTGTCGCTGTCGCCATCTCCATCTCCATATTTTATTTATTTATTTTTTGCCTTTCTGGTTAGCATTTAATGTTTTTATTTGGTTTCATTAACGTGTTCGCCACAGCCGACAATATTGACTTGTTTTTGTGACTTTGATATTCGAGAAGCCAACTGAAGGCAAACCAAACTAAAACCAAACCCAAAGACATCACATTTCCATGGGAGCTGAAGACTGAGAACTTGGATTGGAATTAAATTGAAATTGGAAATGGAATTGGAATTGGAATTGGAATTGGAACTAGAACTGGCACTGGCACTGGCGCTTCAGTTTATATTTGTTTAGTTGGTCGATTGGCGACATTGTTGATGATGATGATTGCCAACTGTCGAAAAGGGTCGCTTTTGTTGTCTACTATTTATTTATAAGAATTATATTTGCACTCATTGGGGCCTCCTTCTGTGCTCATTTGTATGACCAAAACACACGCACTCAGACAAATAGACAGACAGAGACTGACTGACAAAGACTGAGGAGACTGAGGAGACTGAGGAGACAGACAATGCACACATGTTGAGTTTTGCTTCAATTGCTTTCTTCATAAATTATCGATAATTGGGCAATGCTTATCGAGGAAAGCGTGTAACTACTCGTAATGCTGCCAGGTGTACTCGAAAAGAGGTCGCTTGATTGGAAATTCGTTAGAAATTCATAAGCCCATTAAATTTTCAACTGACGACAGCAGTTTCGAGTTCCGAGTTCCGACTCAGAGTTTCCTGGTTCCGAGTTTAAGTTGGGTAAATACAATTAAAATGCCATAAAGCAAATTAGCCAAGGCAAACTTTTCATATTCTCAGCCGCGAGCTGGAAATTAGAGCCAACAGACAGTGGGTGTGGTGGAGAATGGGAATGGGAAAGGGAAAATGGAAAGGGAGAGGGAAAAAGAGATGGAAGCACAGTTTCCTTGGGTTGGGTGTACTAAAACACATCCTGTGCCTGTGCTTGGGTAATTGCCAGGCGTGTGCTGCAACTTCAGCAAATTGTCGGCAATTATGTGGCTCAAAGTAACGTAAAGCACATATACAAGCACACAGATACAGCTACATGTACAAGTTTAGATACAGATACATTTACACAGCACATCAGGGGGAAAATTCTGCTTGCATTCAAATCGCTTCGAGTCTGTTTTCGGAAAAATCTTTACACTGGGGTGGCCTCACTCTCCCTCTCCCACTCCCTCTACTTTACCCTCTACCTTACCCTCTACCTCACCCTCTTCCTCACATCGTGCCCCCTTACGGCAACCTGCAGGAGGCCAAAGTGTATTAAATTATAATTATTTGTGCATGACAAAGGGTCATGAAACATGCCTAATGACACATTTGCCACAGCCTCGAACAAAACGCGAAGCCGCACCACTTACAAGATACCCAGTATTCACGTTGGGTGCGCGTTGGAAATGGAAAAGAGAGAGACGAAAACAGAAAAGGGAAAGGGAGGGAACGCGAAATTGTAACCCAAAGGGGCAACACCAATTCCAGTGCCTGTAAATGTGTGTGTGTGTGTGTTTTCGCGTCCGACTGGGTAACTTCAGCTCTGCGTGCTGCGTGGAGAATATCGGCATTGACGTCGTATATGGTTACAATTAACAACGCTCGTTATGTTTGAGGCGTGCGGCACCCAAAAGGAATTAAACAAAATTGCTGCAAAACTGCAAAGTTTCAACTTGTACGAAATGAAATGCAACACCAAGATAGCTGCGACTAAAACTTTCTGAGTTCAAGCCACAGTTCAATCGTCGGCAACTCAGCAGGAATGTTGTGATTAAGCTCTGACATCAGATTCCAGCTCTAAGCCTTAACCACAAATCTTAGTTATGCCGATGGACAACTGCAGATTTTGTATAATGAATTAATATTCAGAAAATTTTGACATTTTGTGTTTGCTTAAAACTTGAAAAAATTAAGACACAAATTAAAGATAAACCAGTACTTGAAAGTACAAGTACTTATTTTAGAGATAGAGTGCTAGAAATAATTCAAATAATTTCTGAAACTTGGAAAAAAAAAGTTAAATATGCTAAAACTATATGAGTAATACTAAGGAAAAATTAAAGTCTTCAAAAGTATAAAAAGGAATACACAATGTTTTCTGAGATAAATCTTAGAATTAAACATTATTTTATATTTCTCTATATAAAAATATATTATTGTTAAACTGTACAAGTAAATTAAATAAAGATTTAATTGCGGACTGGTAATAACAGTTATATAATATTGTCATTAAAGATGTTATATATATAATAGTATCCAATATTATACCTTAACTGTAAAATTTTCTAAGAAACAGAACTTACAAGTAAAACAGTTCCATTACCTATAACAATACTCATAACCAGTGGAGAACAAACATTAGGTTTTGATCAATTTCTATAGTTTGATATGAGCTAGTTAACAAATTATAAGCTAGTTAACAAATTATTTGAAACTTGGATTAAATATGACTAAGCTAGTGTATAAAACGAATCCCTTAAGGTAACCAATTTGAGTTTCAAAAGATACATTGGTTCCACAGAAAGATAAAAGATTAGCTAATAAGTATTCAACTGATCCGACATATTGCATTCACTATGCGTGTCAGTTGCCTTACTTTCCATTTTAAAAGGCGATTTACAAATGCAATCGTATACCCAAGCGGGATATCAACTGTCCAATGGCTTACGAGTAATGTTTCCTACTCTGCTCTCCTCTCCACTTCTCTCCTCTCCTCTCCTCATCCAGTGCCAATCCCAAAATACCCTCGCTGTCGAGACTGCCTACGAAACCCGAGTAGTGGGCTCTAGTGTCGCATTCAGGTCAGTTCAAAAGAGCTCAGTTGGGTGTATCTCTGGAAATAGGCAAACAAAAGTTTAAAAATATAACAAACGAACCCTAAGCAAAACCCTAGATGATTGTTATTCCATTGGAAATGCTTTGCAAACAGATTCAAACGTGTCCCATTAAAATACCCGTATTTATTTTTGATTCCTATGCGAATTTTTTTGTAATTAAAGTGAAAACTCTATGAAATTAGGCAAAAGGGAAGTGGAGTGTCCAGATGGGAGAAGGGAGAATTAAATAATTCACTTTATGAGTTTGTAGCATAGTCAGTCAGAATTCAGAGACGATTCCCTGGTGGTTATTACGACGCACATGGCTGAGCTCTGTCAGCCCATCAATTTGTGTCAGGTTCCCAGCAACACGGCAACAACAACAACAACAGCAGCAGCAGCAACAACATTTGTTGCCAGCTGTGTTCATAATTTGATATGCGCCAAATTTGATTCGAGTTTTGCCCGGTTTAATTAGCTACAGTTGCTGACTTTTTAATGGACAAACTGGGACCGAAACAGGGACACATGACGCTGTTCTTCATCAAAGTTTGTGTTTTTTATTCTTTCTTTTTTTTTTTTTGGTTCAGATTCCGAGGCAGATTCGGGTTCGCTTATCAGTTGCCCTTAAATCACGCACATCAATTACATGGTTTAATGAAAAAACTGGACAGCATTGACACAATAGGGAGCGACAGTTGTCCAGGGCTTTAGATTGAGAATCTCCCTGTTTCTATAAATTGGTTTACATCTCGGGTTACTTTAAAGCGATTTAATTGAAACACAAACCCAAGGATGGAATCCTATTCGATTTAAACCATACTTGCACAACCCCATAAACCTGAAAACTAATATCAAGTCACGTATGACTTACAGACTATGCAATCGATACATTTAATAGTCAGTTGGAGTTGAATCAGTTTGAAAGTAGTCACTAGAAATTTCAGTTTCCAAACGGTAACTGAAATGGAAAACGTATCTCTGAAGTTTTATTGTCTGGCTTTAATTTACGATTACTTTTTATTCAACAAACTAATAATTTTCACAACACAAAACCTATGTTTACTTAAATTATTTGTTTAAAAAGAATTTGGACCTAGCCATCTCCAAAGAACTCACTATACAAAACGATAATGCTAATGACTTTGAGTTTTGTTTGTAAAGTAAGTTTTTTAAGTTTTTATGAATACTTTTCTATACTTTTGAAGAGTTTAATTTTGATTACATTAATTATATAGTTTCTTTGACTTAAAATTGTTAAGCTTATGTATTCAAGTTTTAATAATAGTTTAAATTTTTGTTTTTTAAAATATACATTTAAAGCTCTGTTGTAAATATGTAATAAGAAATTTTACCTTAAAACTTGGTAATCAGTAGGCATTATTCGTCAAATCATTATATATGGTACTTATGGTATGCCCATATTCAGCTTATTAAAAATGATTTTAGGTTCGATCTGATATAGTTTATTTAAAATTTTATCAGAACACAAGCATTTTCTGAAGATAACTCAATGAGCAAAAAATGCTCATCACAGAATTCCGTTGACAGGTCATACACAATACACAGTGGTACACCATACAAATTTAGAAATTTGAACTTCTAGTTTCTTTATCTAGACGAACCTTTACTTAATTTAATCAAGATTCCTCTAAAACTGACAGACTATATCTCGACTTGGTGTGGATCAAGAATATACTAAAGGGATCTGTAAATGAAACTTAAAATTATAATTAAAATACCCTCAAACAAGTTTAAAAGTAAGATGGGTTCTGAAAACTGAAAACAAAAACAATTTTAAAAGAAAGTATATTTTGGTTTTATAGCAAACCATTTAAACTCAACTACAACAGAAATTGTAACCAAGTATTATGCATTTTTTTCTCTAAAATAAAAAAACTACTTAGAATGAAGGTTGTGCCTCAATACAAAGTATAAGTATGAAAGCATAACTCAACAAAGATTAAAGATTACTGAAGATTGCACGATTGTTGTCCTTATTTAAGTGCACGTCAGTCGCTGCATACATAAATGTGTGTGTATGAGTGTGTATATGAGTGTGGGTATGTACATATGTGTAGTTGTAACATTTTCTTTATACTTATCTTTCTTGCCTTCAGCTGCCCTTGTTCAGCTCTCATTATACGTTTCTTTATCGGGAATGATGATGACGACGTGCAAGATTTACGCTTCAATTGGTTTCGTTTAAGCGAAAAATGCAGGCAGGGAAACCTTCACTTTTCTTGTACCTCTTGTTGTTGTTGTTGCTGTTGTTCGAATACAACATTAATGATTATGGAAATGAATTTTTGGAACGAAACGAGAGTCAGTTGCATTGATTTACATGACAATTGCGGGAGGTAGGCATGAGAAAATGCATGCCTCGGACTTGAAAGTACAGGCCTTATCGACAGACCCTCGAGGCGAAATTCTCAAGTTGAGCAACCCCTTCATAAGCAACTAACTGTAATTTATATGGAGAGACAGCTCTCCCCCTTTTGAAACTGAAATCCTGTAAAGATATCTTTATGTTTATCAGAGCAAAAGCAAATCATAAACGAATACGGAATACGGAAGTTCTCCCCAGCAACCCCCCCCTTGCCGGAGTCGGGAAGGAATCAGGAGCGAAAATTATGCCCAAGCAAAGTTATGCAAAAAACTTGCAGGAAATCAACCTTCAGAGCACCCCTGTCCAAGAGGGTGCCCAACTGGGGGAGTATCTACCATCAGGCAAGTAAATAATTTTCAGACTCTTGCAGAAAACGGCAGAACGGCAAAATGGTAGAACGGAAAAAAGGCAAAAGAAATGATCAAAAATAAAAAGAAAAGTCAGTTGTAATAATTTGCATTTTGCTGCCAAATGAATTTAGCCACTCAGGCGTAGAGTTGGGGTCCCTTTTGGGCCAAGATAACTTTTAACTTTTAACTTCAATTTGGACGAGTGAAAACTTTGCTCCTTTTGCTGTTGCTTTTGCTGTTGCTGTTGTTGTTGCTGTTGCTGATTTTGGCCACCTGCTGTAAAGTGAAGTTGATATTTTGATATTTTGGCCTGATACTTTGCTCTTTAATGAATGTGACTAGTTCGGGGTTGATTCCCTCAAGGGCTCTGCAGCCCAAAAGGCCATTTGGAAGCCATAGAAACACTCACACTCACCAACACAGTAAAAACTTGAAGTGCACTTAAAAAAGATCTGAAACTAATTGACTTGCTTAAACAATTTAGTTAAACAGTTGCCTTGGTAAATTTGCTATGATAGGAAACCATAAAACAAAATTTTACTTTTAATTAGAATTTTTTTTTTACTCCGTCTGAGAAAGATGTTTTTAGTTAGACAAGTTCTAATTAATGGATTTCTCGTGTTTACTTTTGCGTAGGTTTTCGACAGAAAATATTTGTTTTTAATAAGCACATTATCTAAATACATACACTAGACTTACACTAGTTGACACAAAATGAAAACTAACTTAATCCAAATGTAAGTAGATCTCTAATAATGCATTAACAACGTGTATGGTTATATATCGGAAGGGTATTTTAGCGTATATTTTAATTTCGGCAATAAATTAAAAAATATTTGAAAATTTTAAATTTATGTTCTTCCATCGAATTGTGATCAATACTTGTTTGTCATGTTTCTAGGAAGTATTTCTTGAGAAACAAACGATTTCGGCTTCTCCCAGTCGAAAGGAATTTCACATTGCTAAGGAATTTAATCGAAATGTCTTTGATCTCTGCCTGCACGATTCTCGCCAATAGAGAACCTTTTATCACGGCCAGTTAGCTATGTCTTAGTTCTTGGCTAAAAGCGTGCTGGCTACTTTTTCTTCTCTTTAACCAAATGACCGATACAAACGGGAGCTTTCTGGCTGCATTTCATCTATGAGCAAACCTTGCTTATACTTGAACTCCGTAGCTAATTGCCTTGGCCATGCTGTGCAGGGAGAGAAGCAAAAAGATCTAAGTTACAGTCAGCATAAGCAAAAGCAGAAGCCACACAGGCACTGGCAGTAAAGTCTACAGCCAAATTGCGAAATATTTGTGCAAATGAAACAGCCACAAGACAAGCGGGTCCAAACAAAGTGTTTACACACATACCCGTCCAAACCAACAGGCAGTAAACGAGCCTTGTCCTGGCAACCGCCAGTTTGTGCCAAAAGGTACAGGGTGCAAGAGTCTGGAGGAGTACATAAACTACTATTGCAACGACAAAAGTGCCATTTGCAAATGCTCGCATCTCAAATACCCTGTTTTTCTATTTAATAAAAGATTTCACGAATCATTCAGAGACAGGAGAAAGAAAATAGTAACACTGCTAAATATTATTTTAAACAAAGAAACATGAACCTACTTACTCTAAATATACTAAATAAACCCTTCTAAGGCCATACTGTATCTTTGAATCCCAATCATCAGAAACTGCAAGCACTGGCATACCCCATTTAGCAGTTTTAAGGGGCACAGGGAATTTAAACTACATGAGTGCGGCAATTACTACGTGCAACATCGGGCTCAAACGAAAGTTGGCAACGTCAAAGGTAGCTACATACATAGGTGTATTTAGGTATACCTGCTTGAAGTGTACTGCCGGTGCTACCGGATCACATAGGCGTTTCGAGCATTTGAACAGACGGCAGACAATTGAACATGGCAAGGCAAAAGCAGCAATAGAGTTAAGGCCAAAGCCAGACACAGACGACGAATAGCACAGACAGATGGACAGACAGTCGTACAGACAGACAGAAAGACAGACAAATAGGCAGACAGACAAAGAGTTGGACATCAAAATTTATAGAATATTTACGTGGTTGAATTTTTGTTAGCCAGTTTCGTTGGACACGTCGAATTGGTAGCAGTTGCCAAAATTTATAAATTTTTACGGCGTACGTTTGGTGGCCTATTCAAATGAACCTTGCCTGCTCGTTTTAAATGGGTTTATTTTTGTTGCCTTCAAACACATGGTAGAAATTCTTTTTCTATATACACTGGAAAAATAAATACGGCATACTCAACAGAATAGAATTAATCCTAAACGATGATTAAAGCCAGAACGGAATTTCTATTGTCGGTATCAAGAAAAAATTAATTTTTTTATCAAATTCCATAAATTGTATAAATTAAGAAATATATATGTATTTAGCTCGTACTTTAAACTTAAGCTAAAATTAAGAATTATAATGTTTTACTTCAAAGTAATTGAGATTAAATTATATTGGACTCCTTTTTGGAATCCTCCTCAAGTGGATAAACTAGAACAAATGCATTCAAATTAAAAGAAAAATGTTTAGACCCAGTACTCAAAAAGAATCCAGGGGTCTATCAGGTTTGTCAAAAGCTAAATGTGCTTAACAGAAAGCTTTTCAGACCACACAAAGTATATGTATCCATGATCAACAGCCGAGGCGATATAGCAGTGTCGGTCTGAGAGTCAGTCCATATGAGCACCCGGATCTCAGAGACTATAAGAGCTAGAGCAACCAAATTTGGATCAGAAGTCCGTCTATGTGTCAGACTTGGAAACGACTTAAGCTATCGAGTCATATTATGTTTATGGGATCAATATACCTAAATTTTAAATCTTCTAGGGTTTTGAGATATCATTTAAACATATAATATATTTCAACGAAAACTCAAATTTTTTTTTAAAATATATTTAAAGAAATAATTAAATCTTCAGATACAAATTTAGTATTATCAAATTTTTACCAAATTCAGTTTTAATTACATTTCAGATTTAATTGCTAACGCTTGTCTGAATCTCATTCAAAGGATATTTTGGAACCGCCTTAGCCAAATTGCTTTTTCTGTTTTATTTCATTGTTACCAAATTTACCAAATTTGGCAGACTGCCTGGCCCAGAATGCAGCGCTAAAAGACTAAGAATGGCAGGCGGGTAAAATTTTAATTACATTTTATTATGAAAAGGCGAAACCTAACAAAGTCGTAAAAGTAACAAAACAGACTGGCAACTCTGGCAATTCTGGCTGACTCAAGCTGGTATCAACTCTCAAAACTTTGAATTTGGTTTACTGCATATTTAATAAGACGTCTGCAACGTCAAAATAATAATACACACTCCAAATTAATATTAATTTCAGACATGTCGAAAAGGTAAAGAAAGAGGGGAAAATTTAGTTGGAAAACTTTAACTGTACCGTGATGGAAATCTGGGAGTAACCTCGCTGGCTTTCCGCAAACTGAGACAGCAATTTATTGTAAGATAACGTGGCTTTCGTGGGATGGCGAAGAGGGAATCGGGTAAGCAGTTGCAGCCTGCTAACAGGATACACTTTTGGCATGCTCCATTTAAAGCCAAATTTATGGCACGTGGCATTGGTTTGAATTACAAAAGGGCGTTCGCTTTGGCCTTAATGAAAAGCCGAATCCAAAACCAAAGCCGAAACCGAAGCCAAAAGACAGCAACCTGCACATTGGGCAGGCATGAAACAAGCCTGGGCCGAGAGTTGAGGTTAGGAATGGAATGGGATTGGGAATGGGATTACTGTAAAGTATCGTTTGCAACTGAAAAACATTTTTGTCTTTTGAACTGTTGCTTTTATTGTGGTTACATTTGTAGAATCTCTGATTATTTTTCAAGTCTCTTTTGAGTAAAACTTTGTCTGTAAACGAATTAATAATTAAATTTTAAAATAAAAGAAATTTAAAATAAAGTAATTCCCTAGTAAAGACTGAACATAAATTTAAAGAGATTTTGTAGAAATCTTTGTAATTTAAATATCATACATCTCTAATTCTTTTTAACAAAATTTATTAAAACAATTTCTTTATAAGGGGGAACACTTGTACTTTTATTAAGACTAATCTAATCGGAACATTTTTTTTTTTTTTTTTATTTTTTGGGAGAAATTTGACATGATATTTAATGAGTCCGAACATATGTAAGTTATTATTTCTTCCTTAAACATTTGTTTTAAAGAGTCTGGAGTTATTTTCTGAAAATCTTCAAATTAATTTCCATAGCGGTTATTAATTCTTCTTGTATATTTTTGGTGTGCAGATGCATCTTCTATTTTGAAAGCCACCGTTTACAATGATAGACTGCAAAAACATCAGTTTAAGTGGCAACACTATATATAAATTTCGATTGAGTAAAAACTTGATAAACTCGGACAAAAGGGGTCTAAAGCAGCAAAGAATTAGCCTAAAGGTACCGTAAAGTCATTTTGAATACTACCGAGTATTTAAGCCAATCTTGACTATAAGTAACATCCGTAATTTAGTAATTTAGCCATGTTAGATCGTTAGCAACTCTAGACCTGTACTTTAGAGACAAGAAATTCATTCACATCGATCACTCGCAATCTCTTAGCTCTAATCATAAATATGTTGCATGTGTTTAACTCGTCTCTTTCTATCTCTGACAAACTGACAATCCCTAAAACCTAAAAAAAAAGAGTAAAAAACGATAATAAACAAAACTGCATGCAATATATAACTTTTTTTGGCAGACATTTAATTTACATAGTCGTATATGTTGAGGTCTCAAGCCTGGGGCGGTTTTTTGCTGTTTTTGGCACTTTCCGTTAGCCAAGTTGCGTGTTATCAAACGATTTACAGCCCGCAAGTGCGACTGCATAATTTATCAATAAAAAACAAGTAACAACAACAACAACAACAGCAGCAATAACAACAATGGATATTATAAAGCAACAGCCAGCAAAAAATGCTAATGAGTCTGCGTCTCAGCCCCTTTTGTTGACGGACTAGTTCGTCTCTCTGTGGTCTACTGCCAACTGTCAGCATTTCTTGAGGGGATGTGGTGCGGACGGAGGGGTTGTCTGCGGTAGGGCAAGAGGGGGAGGCGGAAACAGGGCCAAGTAATTTCGTTTCGCTTGATTTTGAACGACTTCCTGGCCAACAATCCCGTCTCGACCAGACCCGTACCCTTCGTAGAGCCCAGCAATTAGCGACAGTTGCAGCATGGACATAACTTTGAGTTCCTTTACAAACCCTGTACTGTGATTGTACAAAGAGTCAGCCAGAAAAACATTTGGCAGACCCTAAAAGGTTTGTAAATTTTGAGCTGCAGTAATATCAGAGTCTATATAGCTAATTACAGTTTATGTATAGTTATATTTCAGACTTTTGCATTAAAACTCACTAATAAATTCTAATAGAAACCTTTCTGAGGAAAAATTTGATTTTACAAACTCTAAAAATTCACTACCATTGTGTAATAAGCCCGATGGCGTTATCTTTGAGTTTGTTTATACAGGACATTTGCAGGGTCTTTTACTGTCGAGCTCCATTGACTTGAACATTCCAGTAGTTTTTTTCGGTTTCACTCGCTTTAGGTCTCTTTTTCTGTGGTATTTGCTTTTTGCCTTCGCTTCACTGCGTTCTGTTTCCCTTTCTCTCTCTCTCTCTCTCTCTCTCTCTCTCTATCTCTTTCTCTTTCGCTTGCTTTTTTAATGACAATTTGTGCTGGTTAGTCTCGTTTTTTTGTGTGTCGTTTTATCATTGCACCGGTTAATTTGGAAACTGTCGATTTTCATTTATTTGCTTCCGGTTTTCTTTCTTGCCAGGCAACGAAGCGTGCCAGCTGCCCGATTGCCCGCTCGGTTGTATATGGAACCAGCCATTGAACTAGTTCCTTTGACGCCTCAAAACAAAAAAAGGGAAACCTTTAACAAAATGCGCATAATCAACCGGTAAACCAGCACAAATAGCTAAAGAACGATCCGTTCCAGTGCTGCTATATTAGCCTTTTTATGGCAGATCTTTCAATTTTTATTCAAAACAGCCGTAAATTTTTGGAAGTGTGCTCTTTTTGCTTAAAAAAATCCTTGGTTTTATTTAAACTTAATAGAATAATTCATATTTAGAAACTATGCAATCAATTCTTTAATTCCTTATGTTTATTTTTGGTTAAATGTTTTAATTTAACACAATAAAAATGCAATATAAACTTAGCTACTAACTAGATACAATGGGAATTACTACGATATCATAATTACAGCAAAATTAATGAAGACTCTGATAAAATTTAAAATATTTCACATTATTCAGCATTTTTATCCTTTTTGATTAATCATAGTTTAAAATAACATTCGTCCCATTTTTAACCTATTTTTTTTTAAAAAGTCTAGCCTTTTTTGTAGTTGATAGTTGGCAGCACTGATCTGATCCGATCTGATCCGTTCCAATCCGATCCGACCCGACCCGATTCGACCTAAACTCACCCTATTTATCAAATTCCAGTTATGGTCCCGGCATTCGATAACTGCTGTTATTTCATTCTTTTTTATGGTTTTTGTATTTTTTTTTGTTTTGCTGCTTTCTTCTTCTTGCTCGCTTTTTATGATGCTGAAAAGCGTAATTAATGCGTTTTCCTTTCGCAATCGTTTTGGGAATTTTTTGCGCTGAGCGTGCAAAAAGTAAAAACCAGCACCCTGAGGGGCTGCTGTGCACTGGGCGTGGCACACACACACACACACACACACACACACGTATACACACTCACATGAACAATGAGCACAACTTTAGCTTTATCATTAAACATCCAAGTGTTACTTTTATGTTTTATTTCCGTTCCATAAAAATGAAGCTTAAGGCTTCGCGTTGAATTCACACTTGAGCCACAATATCGCACTCAAGGGTTTAATTTATAGTGCTGCGTAGTGGATATACTTACATATAGGGGTGGCTGGATGCAGGATGCCAAGATAAATAGATGCAGGGATATTACGGCCAGCTGCCATTGCCATTCGATTTGTTATTGGAGCTGCTACGTCTCAAGTGCTTCCAAATGAGTTCAGCCTTCGAATTGATTTGCACTGAAACTGGGAAACAGGATTTGGGATTGGAATTGGAATTGGTGTTGGAACTGGGAGTAGAAGTGGTACTGGTTTTGGGTTCTTTCAAAGGACTCGTCCAAGTGCGAATGAATGCCAATTTATATCTGATGTGAACCCCTTTTGAAATGAATACTCCTTTGAATCTCAGTGAGACAATTGACAATTGAGAATTGTTCCACTAACACAAAGAATACTAAGAGAACTCACTCAAAGCGTTATATGAATATGACTGAACATGATTAAATCGGTATAACATAAATCTAAACTTAAAAGCTGTCAATTTAATTTGAAAAGGGCCCAAAGGAGATAAGATGCTGACTGAATTCTGTATCTTATTTTACACCTACTCATTTATTTTGACAAACTTAATGAATGTTTTTCATACAGAGACAAAACTAAGTGATAAACACAATGTGATTAAAGCTCTGTCAAACAAGCACAGGGTGTGTCTGGGTCTATCAAGGTGCGTATGACACGTTCGTGGTCAAATATTTCAAATTTTGAAGTTGTAACCACAAATGTTGCCCCTTTGATTTGAATGCAGATATACCCACGGACATGGAGACAGTACGTAGTCATCCTGGGGCAAGCTGCTTGACCACTGGAGTAATTCAGACAAAGCGCCACACACACACCAACACGCACACACACACACACATGTAACCGCTGGAAAACCTTGGTAGAGGAAAATAAACGTGGAGAGGAGGGAAAAATCCTATTGGACGCATGATTAATGACTGCAAATTCATTTCCGCTAGCGAGTGCGAACAGGGATGGAAAGAGGGAAAATAAAGAAGGAGGAGAGAGGGAGACAGACCGGGAACGGAGCTTGGCTCATGGAGATTTGTGTTTGCCCATTTGCTGGGCGGATTCTTGAAGTGGCCTCGTCGCGGACTGTTGCCTGTGCCTAGCTCTCTCTCTATCTCTCTCACTCTCTCTTGGGTAGAAAGTCGTATCTTTTGTGTATCTTGTGTACACTTCCTGGAAATGCCTGGCAAACAAAAAGTGCTTGTATCTGCAGGTAGAGAAGCCATGTGTGTCCGTCTCTTTGTCGGTCTATAAGCTGGAAATTACTGTAAATCAGCAAATCAGGTCATTAGATACATTAATCTCGACAGCATGGACAATTTATGCTAAATTATAGGGTGACAGCCGCAGTTCTGTATGCAAACGTTGCACGTTTTGCAATCCCCTGGATACAAAAGTATCTGCGAGAGTGTATGTGTGTGTGTATCTCTGTGAGTGTGTGCATATGTGTGGCCCTCAACCTTTAAAACTGTTGTCTGCTGAACACTCATGTCCCTCGGGCAGGTGCGACCCTTATAACGAGCTGCTGGCCAACAATTTGTATAAAATATTGCGCCCGCACCAACAACAATAACAACAACAATCCACTAAATAACACCCATAAAAACTAAAAGAAGAAGAAGAATAAGTAACGAAACTAAATAAAAGAAAGGCGAAAAGGGGAGAAGAAAAACGGTTATCACTAAAAGCCCCCATTTCTTCAGAATTAGCAGAGAAGCCGCTTTTTCAACTGTGAAGCGACAGTTTTTCAGAGGGAGAGCAAGAGGGAAGGGAGACCAAGGAGAGAAAAGGAGGAAAGGGGAGAAAAGGGGGCACGTATTGTAGTATTGAGTTCCCCCTTTTTGCTCATTCCACTCACATTGTAAACGCCTAATAACTGCAATCAAAACGTTGAATGTAACTGTATGTCGGGTATGACAAGTTATTGTATCTTTTTCTGAAATACTAAATGTCGCCAGAATGATATTCGAAAAAGGGAGTTACCCCGAAAGCAGAAATACTCTTAAATATGGGAAAATGAACTGGGAATTGTAAACTTTAAATAAAGTGCTTAATTTCTGTTTACTTATTTCTTTAAAATATATTTTTATACAAAATTGTTTAATTCTAAAACAAATATAAAATTGAGTTTATTTGTCTTATTAAAAATATTGAAAATATTGTTTAAAAATTGATTTGAAAAAGATTTTTTCTACGTTTTAACATATATTTTCCTTACTCTGACAAGAACCCCATCGAGAATTTGTTTACTTTTTAAAAGCACTATTAAGACACCTCCTATAAGAATGAATCACACCCTGTAGATCCTCCTCTTAAGGCTCCGGCGTCTTCTGTAGATTCTTGTCCGTTTATGAAAGCACAAAGTTTGATAACAATAATAAAATATTAAAAATTTAAGTTAACAAATTTTGTTTCATTGTTTATCTTACATAAAATTCATTAATATACTGTAAGTTTATAATTTTTCTTAAATACAATGTTTTTTTTAACAAAAATTTAATAAAAGTATAATTTAGTATACATCTACATATACATATATGTATTTGTATATATCATTACAGATAACAAATATAATTAAATTCCATTTAAAAGGGTATACTTTAATATTAAAAGTACCCTTTAGTCAATCATAGCCCTTATTCGTACACGTACTAAAATACTTTCGATACATTTTAGTGAAGTCATCCCTTCAAAAAGTAACCTAATTATATAGTATACAAAGTGCCTACTGATTGGACCCGCGTAATACATTTAAAACCCCATTTTCTCGTAGTTCCTCTTTACATTCTAAATTGTTTCGATTTTTGTAAACAGTCATGTAATTGTTTCCGTTGAACATCTGATGAGGGCGTGGCAAAGGAACTGTAATTACTTTAAGTATACATATATACGATCTTTTTATCACATTTTAGTTTCCACTTTCCACTTTCTTGACAGACTGTACAATGATATAATAAACTTCGATGAATTCCTTAATGATATAGGATTGTTTTCTATGATATTTGATTCCTTTCCATCCCTTTCTTCTTTAATGATGAAATGATTACTACTTTATGTGCGGCACATCATAAGAGTTTCAACTCTCACGGAAACTTAATATATAGATGCATTTCAATATAAAACAAATTCTACAAATTCCCAAAGCTATAACTATAATTTTATTTCAGGGTTGGTTCAAAATAAATAAAAAATATGAAGAATGAATAAAAAGTCGAAACTAAACGACATTCCAGAGCCGTAGTTATTGCCGGACAACGGTTTGTTCTTAAAAGTATTTCAACGGAATTCGTTTAATAGCATTTGCAATAAAAATGGGTAAAAAAGAAATGGAGGAAGAAGAAGCAGAAACGACCTAACCACTCTGACAAAAATTCACTCAGTTATGTATAACTGCAATTTCATAGCCCTTCCCAGATCCAGTCATCGTTTTTTGATTGGTCCCGTCGAAGGTCAGTTTAATTATGCATTTGACAGCTGACACTCTAAAGGGGTGGGAGTGAGGTAAGGTGTGTGTGGTAAGGGAGGATTGGGGTGATGAGTAAGTGGCAAGGGGTAAAGGTAAGTACTTTTTTGTTTTGGAGGGAAACTAAATAGCTCACATGCCTGACAATTAGTTGCATAATTTGAAATCCAACATGGGGAAAGAGCTCTGAAATACTTGAAATTGTTTATAACTCGATCGGACCTCGATTGAGGTCTTGAGCAGTAGTGAGCATTGCGAATACAATGAAAATGAATAATTCCCAATGGACCTGTGGGGGCTATTAAAAAGATTCCAATGTGTGCCCAGCAATCAGCCACCAAAATGGCCATGATGAATCAGTAAGGAGCTGTCGGAATCGGAGTTGGGTTGGAGTTGGAATTGAAGTTGGAGTCGGAATCGGAGTTGCTGTCGATGCTTGTGACTCTGGGAAAGGAAAAGCTAAATGTATACAATACATTATAAGTAGCATGAAGCAACTGAAAACTATGGAACGGCTTCTGCGAAGACCAGACCAAGATACAAAGATACATTTTTAAAATGTTAAATTGATGCAGGCAACTCGTAGCCTCAGCTCGCAGCTCTCAGCTCTTAGCTCGCAACTCGACGCTAACCATAAAAAGGTATTTAGCAATTTAGATGCATTCGACGTCGTGTCCAGCGACCGGAGTCGGAGTCTGAGTTCGAGTTCGAGTATTCAGTTTCTGGTCCTCAGGTCTCTTAAGTCGCTTGTTGTTATTTTTTGTTGTTGTTTTTTTTTCCTGAGTATCGCACGCTTCGATCTTGGCTGCTGATTGCGCAGCTGGAGGGGATGATGCGAGAGTGCTCGATGTATATGGGTGAGTGTGTATGTGTGTGTGCCTTGAAAAATGAATTGCTTAGCGCTCGCTCGTCCAAATAGTTCATGGCATAAATTCCGAATGGGAAACGCATCAATCAACGGTTTTAGCTCAAGCAGCAAAAGAATGGAATGAGCTAAACAAACCCAAGCCCAAAAACAGACTGACGGATGCACAGACAGACGAAAAGAGAGAGGAAGAGAGAAAATGCGCACCATAATCATTTGAAAGCTTAGCACGCAAAGCAATCAGACAACGAGAGAGAGCAAAGTGTCAGAGAGTAGTTGGCAAATGCCAACTGCAGTTAGAGAGGGAGAGAGAGACCATAAGCCCGACAGGCACGCAAAACACACACACACACACACACACACACCAACACACCCAGGCACGCACACAGAGTGCAAGAGAGCTGCAGTTAGGAGTTGGAGAGAATTTCAGCTGAGCGCGTTCTGGACTCGTGATGATATTGCTGGAAAGATTAGGCTGCGCAATGGCAGCCAAAAATTAAATAAGAAAAGATAACAACCTAGGCTCATGGTCCCAGGCCATGGAACTGGCAAACAAAGCCAACATAGCGTAGAGTTGAGAACAAATAGGCGAGTCATCGTCATGACCATGGCAAGCGGATTAGTTTACCTGCCCCGAGGTACCGCGACAGAGACAGAGACAGAGACAGAGACAAAGGCTGCGACGGCGGCAGCAACAGTGACTGAGCCGCTCCCCTGAGTGGCAGTGGCAGCTAAAAATTTACGATTTTAGCACAGATTGTAAAGTAAATTTTCCTGTTTTTATTTCGAATTAACAAGCGGCCCATGCAAACAGACAAGCAGACGGATAGACGGACAGACCGACAGACGAAAAGAGAGAGAGAGAGAGAGAGAGAGATAGTGAGAGAACAAGAAATACACAACAACGTTGCTGAGATGCTTGTGAAAATAAAAAACGAAAGTTTCATGCTTTTTTCTTGTGTTTTTTTGTGTTTTTTTTTCTCTTTGTGGTTCTTCTTTAGAATGCGCATTACAGGAAGCCATGGATCGAACCGGTTGCTTCTTTTTCAGCTGAACTAAGCTGAGCTGAACTGAGCTCAACTGAACTGAGCGGTTACTTAATAATACAAACAGGTTTCGGGTTCACATCTATTCAGAATTCAGTATTCAGTATTCTGTTCCCTGTTCTCTGTTCTGTGTATTCCGTATTCTTCTAAGGATGTGAGCCGTGCTTCTATTAAAGAAAAGAAAGGCGAACCTTTTGCTTGACTTAAATTATGGATATTGATATGCTGGCAGCGGCCCAAAACTTGCCTCTCTTTTTTTCTCTTTAGTTATCAAAGCGATGACAATGCGCGATTAGAGCCCAGCACAGGAAGTCCAAAAATGTGGGCTGGATTTAATGAGCGTACCGTAGATTGGAGTTGGAGTTCTGCGATGTCTGACGAAGGAACAAAATAAACGGGTGAACGGATGAACAAATGAACGGGTGAACAAATGAACGGGAGAGGAAATGAAAAGGGAGAGGGGTAGACAAATACTGCTAAAAATAAATAAAAACTTATTCCTAATTTTTATAACCTCATTTAAAACTCTTTTTAGACTTTAGGTGACAAAATTACTTTTTCAATGCATGAATGTGTGTGTTTGTGTGTGTGTGTGTTTGTGTATCTGTGTTAATGCCCAAGCTAATTATTGGTGATTCAATTTGCTCGCAGCTTATTTTCTTAAGCAATTTCCTGTTTCTCTTTACTTTGTTGTCTTCTCGTACCTATTTCTTTAATTTGAGCAGTTTGGTAATTTAAAAATTGGAGCCCCCCATAATCAACTGTAATGCGGCCGACTCGGAGTTGAGCACGCAAGCAGCAGGCAGTCAGCAAACAGCAACAACAACAACAACGGTACAAAAGAAACATATGCTTCAACAACAGCAACAGCAATAACAACAACAGTGCTTACTATAATGGGCACGCCGAATCCAAAGCTTCACTCACAGAACCACAGCCAGACGGCCACACACACACACAAGCACACTCAAACAGCAATTTCGATACATGGACACTGACACACCTCCCCATTTCGAATAGTACTCGGGCACTCGTAAATAATTGACGACTATTCTGTATGTGTGTGTGTAATTCACGAAACAGCTGATTTGTTATCAACGGCGCTGAATAAGCAGAGAGCATAAGAGAGAAATAGACTTTATACGCTGAATTCTCACGCTCAACAGCAACACTAACAACAAAGGTAGAGCACAAAAAAAAAACGTCGGCTGCTGCTGCCGCTGCTATGGCAACGACCTTCCTTATTTATTACAATGTGTGTAATCGTCTTCTCTGCCTGTGTGCGAGTATGTCTGTTCTCTGCAAGTGTGTTAGTATCGTATATGTGCTTGCAGACGATGTCGATGTTGTTGTTGTCAATGATGACGATAGAAGTGATGGGTGGGAGGGAGAGAGAGGAGAAAAGGCAACGGAAGGCGCTGACTTAAATTGCTTAGTTTTTAGTGCAGAAATGTCTGCAACATTTAAGTTTAATGTGGGCTCGTTACTGTTGTTGCCTCTGCTGCTGCTGCTGTTGTTGTTGCTGCCGTCTCTTCTTTTGCTTTGTTTGCTTCAAGTCTGTTGGATAGAAGAGCATGAGCGAGAAAGACAGAGACAGAGAGAGAGGGGTAATCTCCTTTGGCGTGTATTATTTTCTGGCAGCTTTTGCACTGAACATTTTGTGCTCATTGCGCAGTTTCCGTGTGGCTTAGTTTGAATTTTATTTTATTTTAGTTATTGTTTTTGTTGTTGTTGCCACTGTAACAGGGCAGCTGCCGTTTCTCGGCTGCATGAATGTTTTTGCCTTGGTTATGTATTTTTTTTGGTATTTTAATTTTAGTGCCGCACCTTTAAAACCCGAAGAAATGAAAGAAAACAGACGAAAGTGTGCAAAATATCGGTAAATTGCATTGAAAAGTGTGTACATATAGTTACAATGAGACGAAATGAAATGCAAACATATTTTTAAATAATAACGATATGTAATGAAAATGGGAAAAAGGGAAATAATAAATGGAATGGGCAATAAAATATTTTATATCCCCATCCAGTATTTTAGGTACTTTTTAGTATGTTTGCACATTGTACATCTTGTGTGTGCACTTTCAAGAGCTTGTCGCCAAAGCTATTAAAACGAAGCTAACAACAGTTTGGTGGCATATGAATGATCAAAGCAACACATAAAACCGAAACTGCGCAGAGACGTAGACGTAGACATAGATTGAGAGGGAAAGGAAGAGGGAGGAGGCCATAAAAGAAATCATAAAAATTAAAGCAGGGCAACACTTAACACACACGCTTAAAAGAGCGAGAGAACGGCAGCAGAAATATGATTACAAAATAAAAAGGCAGCGACGTCGCCGCGTCGCTCTCTCTCTCATACACGAATAACGAACGCAGTTGTAAAGATGGCCGCCTCAGCTATTATACAGCTGAATTTGTAAACGACACCAATACTAATGCACACACAAACACTTAAGCAAACAGCACACAGAGCGAGAGAGAGACAGAGTGAGAGCGGCCATGTGATGCGGCATGTGTTTCGGTTTCAGCCACTGAATGCAATTGGCTTAAGCGTTTGCAGCAACAATAACAAAGCAATCGTTGCGGCTGTATTGGTGAGTTTGTGTGCGAGTGTTTGCTGAATACGCGTCGACGTCACGGCCCAGTCGGTAATCAGCTGTGCGGCTGTTTCACAAAACAGCAGGTAAAACGCTGGCCTGAATAAGGGCCACACCACGAGAGACAGTCGCTTGAGAGAGCTTGTCGCGTGCAGACGACTTCGAGAACGTGAACTAAGAAAAATACAAATTTTTATTTTAAAATTGCCATTAAGAAATATCATCGAACGCATTTAAACATTTAACAACAATCATAAAACACACAAATTATGTTTAAAAGTGACAAAAAGTAAGCTGCATTCAGTTTTGTATACATATTGAGTGAACAAACTCTCTCACCGAAAAAAAAGGGAAAAACAACAACAAATCTTAAATACAAACAAAGTCATTGACGTTAACGTCGACGTTGGCGTCGCGTAACAGCTGTTTCCGCTCTCTCGATTCAGCATTACTCTCGGCCGCGTCAATTCAGCGCTGCGCTCTCTTCGAGTGCTGAATTCTGAAAATTACAAAAAATTAACAACATTAAATCGTCGTTTCATTTCGCTTGCGCTGCTCAACGGGAACGGACGTGTTGGAGCTACTTTCCCAAACTATCGTTTTCGTATGAAAAAGAAAAAAAACACTGTAAATTACAAGCGTGTATTTGCATAAAAGACTGAACAAAATAAAAACATTAAGCAACAATACATAAACTCAATTTGCAGCTAAAATAGAATACAAACAAATTTAAAATAACAAAGACTGATTAACCATTACAATAAACTGCAAATCAATTGAAATACGGGTGCGACAACGCAATACGAAAAAGAAAAAAAAAGAATTAACGAAAAAGCAAAATCCAAAAACGGAAAACGTAAAACGGAAAACAAAAATAAAACGCAAGCAGCAACATATGGATTAAGGTTCCTCTCACACACACATACACACACTCTCACATACGGATTACTGCAGCAGCTTTAACTACCGTTGAACGCTGCTCTCCCCCTCTCTCTCATTCTCTTTTGGATTACCAGTGCCAATTTCTCAATTCAATTTGTCAAACGTCAAAGTGAAGTGAAAAAGTTGCAAATCTCAAACAAAAATGAAATTCTAAAATATCAAAGAGAAAAATTCTAAATACAAATAAAAGCAACAATTTTGTGTTACAACAAAAAGAAAACAACAATAATAAAAGTCGACAATGACGATGGCTGCGTGTTATGCCAACTATGACATGTCGTCCATGTCTTCGCTCTCGCTGTCGCACAGTATGTCGGCAGCTTTGCAACAGCAGCAGCAGCAACAACAGCAGCAGCAGTTGCAACAGCAACAACAACAGCAGCAACAACAACAGCATCATCATCAACAGCAGCAACAACAGCAGCACATGTATCATGCTGCAGTTGCTGCCCATCAGCAACAGCTGCTGCAGCAGCAACAACGCCAGCATCAGCAGCCACCCGCCAATAACAACAACAACAGCAACAACAACACACGCCACAGCCACACTCACAGTCACAGCCATGCTGCTGTGGCTGCGGCGGCGGCAGCCCAAACGCAGGTCGCTGCCGCCGTCGCGGCCAGCAATCAGCGTCAACACAGCAACAACGCGACAGCAGTGGCACTGAGCACTGGTGCTAACAGCAGCGGCGTCAATACCAGCGCCAACGCCAGCAGCAACAGCGGCAGCGTTAACAGCAACAAGGATTACAGCATTCCACTGCACGTCGACTGCAGCGTCGAATACGAGCTGCCAAATCAGCCCAAGCCCCCCGCCGGTCAACGTGTTGAGCCCCTGCTGATGATCCATCCCTGTTATTTTCGCAAAATGGAGTCGCAGCGTCGCAGTCCGTTTGTGAACAATATGCAGGCGACGGCGAGTGCACGCAATGCAGCTAGCAGCGCTGTCAGCAGCGCTGCGGCATTGGGCGGTGGCGGTGGTGGGGCAACAGCTGCTGCGGCTCCAAGCAGCGCTGCCAGACGCAAGACACAAATACAACAGCAGCAACAACAACAACAACAACAACAGCAGCAGCAGCGACAGGCGGCATATCAGCAGCAGCTGCGGCAGCAGCAGCAACAGCAAATGTCACAAATGTCGCAGCAAGCTCTGTATCCAGTGCAGCAGCAGCAGCAACAACAGCAGCAGCAGCAACTGCGACAGCAGCAACAGCAGCAACAACAACAGCGCAACCAAAGTCGTCAAAGCCAAAGCCACTCAGCCACCTCAGCAGCAGCTGCAGCAGCAGCGGCTGCCGCCGCAGTGACGTCTGCGTCTGGTCAATGGGAACAATTGGCCGCTGCGCTGACGCCACATCAGCAGCAGCAGCAGCACTCACACTCTCACACACATACACACTCACACCCACACGCACATCAACAACAACAACAACATATGCAGCATGCGGCAGCGCTTTATTCAGCCAAAAGCAGCAACGCGACTGCAGCTAACTCCGCCGTCACCTCCTCTGCCAACGCCGCTGGCAAACGCGATGCTTTAATTTCGGGCAGCGGCAGCTACGCCAGCATCGCTGCCGCCAAACAGCAGCAGCAGCACTGCCTGCCGCCTCCTGTTGCTCCCTGGGATGCGACAGCTGCGGCGGCGGCTGCAGCGCTGCTGATCGATCGGTCGCCGATGGCAACAGTTCCTAGTAATTATCAGGCCGGTCCTGAGGCCACGCCCATGCACCGGCTGCCGCCCACAGCGACTGATAAACTGAGCGGCAAGTACCGTCAATATTTGCGTACGCAGCATCGCATGCATCCCTATGCGGCCGCGGCGGCAGCAGCGTCGCTGGCAGCGGCAGCAGCTGGTGCAAATTTGGGGCCAGCTTCGTTTGTTCCCTTCGGTTCGGCGGCGGCAACGGCAACGTCGGCGACAGCAGCGACGGCAGCGCCTACATTCCAGCAACTGCAGCAAATCTCCTGCTATAACGTGTGATCCAACAACAACAACAACAGTAACGGTAACAGCAAAAGCAGCAACAACAATAACAACAATTGAGACAGACGCTTACAAAGTAAGCGTCAATGAAATAATTGAAAAAGAACATGAAACGAAACGAACCGAATCAAATGCAAAACGCTTTTCCCTTTAGTAAACAAACAAATTTCAAAATGTTTTGTTTTAGCTTATTTAATTTTTTTGTAAGGATTGCAAATTGCCTCGTGTTGGAAAACGAACGATACGTGCATATTTCGTATGACAATAATAACATAAACAGAAATGAGAAGAGAAGAGAAAGAAAAGTAAATGACAAAATGGTGGCCAGAAATAGTTTGTGCACGTTTTGATTCTGAAAAAGCTCTCGATGTGTTCTCTATGCTTGGAGCTTGCGTGTGCAGTGTACGTGTGCCGAGCTTAAAGTACCGCTACAGTTACCGTTACCTTTTTGGTGTAACTCGAAGGCGAAGCAGACAAACAAAGAGAACACTGAGAATTGCAATTGTGATAAGTTCAGTAAGAAATTGATTTGTAAACAAAACAAAAAAGTTTTGTTAATGTATTTATTGTCATGCGAATGTGGAGTAAAAGTGTTTTGTTGTTTTTTTTTTTCAACCCGTTGGTGATTTGCTGTCCCATTATTGAGCTGTTTTATTTCTAAATTTTATTACCTGTTTAAATGCAAAAATACTTGAATGTTAATTAGCTGCGAAAAACTGTTGCCAAAACCAGAAGAAATGTATGAAAATAATTGAATTTCAGTTTCTTTTAGTAATTTGTAGTAATCTGATAAAAAAAAAAAAAGAAAAGAAGAAAAAAAACAACCAACAACAAAACAAACAACAAAAAAATGCAAACTATTGTAGTGATATTTGTTATAAAATAATTTTAGTAATTAATTTAATTTAAATTAAACAACAACAAAACCAACAAACAAAACAAGAAATGTGTGTAAACCAACAACAAATACAACAAAAAAAAAAACAACAAATACAATAATAACAAGTAAATGAAAATGCTAAAAACTAAACATATGCTTATTTAATTACTATTATTAAAAATTCATGCTTGAATCTTGAATTATGTAGAAATGCAAGAAGAAAGCAAATCTCTTCAGCAGAATTGTAACGATTAAAACGTAAGAGAAAGAATTCGAGATGCAAATACTGATTATTGAATAAATGAAAGATACACGGTATAGATACAGATACACGACCAACAACAACAGTAACAGTAACATCAACACTCCCCATTTCAAATGATAACGAAAATGCAAATAAAAATTATTCCAAATTATGCGACGTAATTTGAAGCAAAATATGCGACAAGAAAATGCAAAAATGTAAGCAAATTGTGTTTTCAATTGATCAAAGCACAACACAGAGAGAGGAAGAAGAAGAAGCAGAAGAGAGGACGATGGCACAGTGGGGCGAAGGGGAGTGAGCACATTGTACAAATTGATTTGACTAGCAAAGAGCAAAGTAACAATATTTGCCGTCGGTATTTCTTTTCATCTTCTGTGGATTATTTTTACTGCCGACACCTCTGCTGCTACCTCCCACCTCGCCCCACCCCTCTGTCACCCACTGCCACACTCATCCATTGTCGCTTGGTATTATATTATATACTCTACTTTACCTTAGTTTACTTTAGCTTTTTCGCCGCTGTTGTTGTCACTGTGCGACGAGAGCTGCTTTAATTTGATTTCTTGCTCGCCTCGCACTTTGCTTCGGTTTTTGGTGTCAGCGTCTCAGCTACCCTGCCTCCCCCGCACCCCTCCTTCTGTCGCTCTCTCTTTCTCGGTCTCTCTCTTCCTCTTTGCTCCGATTTGCCCGCAAGTCACTGTGATTGATTGTTGTCATTGATGGAAGACTTTCAGCTTTTGCCTCGCGCACACAAACACACACACACACACTCTAGCACACCCATTGTTTGTGTGTGTGTGTGAATGAGTGTGCATAGATGAGACTGGACGAAGAGAGGTCGCGGTAGTCAAAGTCGTTGATTATGAGGAACCCACATAATGGGAGCTTTTCGTCTCACATTTCTATGCCATTACACACACACATACATACAAATACATACACACACATTACGTGTGTACTCATACTGTTACTGGCTAACTGTTGACTGGAAGCCTTGAGAACGTTTGTAAACATTTCAATCGATTGAAAATCCTAAAATAATCAACTAATCTTTGGCTGGAATCGCCACTTTCATAGGAAATCCGGGCTATTTAAAACCACATAGGGGTGCATATTTTATTCCACAGTGGATAAAAAAGCAAATGCTACGCAACATTTAATCAGAAATACGAAAAAAAAAATATAAAAACAAAAAACGCTTTCGGATTAATTTGTTTGAAGATAAAAAACCAAACAAAAATAAAAGGCGTAGACCAGAAAACGACATCCGTTTCCCATTGACCAAAAGTGGACTCGTTTGCCCATTTGATTTGTGAGTCAGTTCAGCTAAACTAAACTGAATCCATCCAAATGATTCACTTTGGTCTGCCCTAAATTGAAACGAGTCCATAGCCAAGTCAAGCTACGATGCGGTACAACAAGACCAGACATGACCAGACACGACACGACAAGACAAGACAAGACAAGACAACAAAACCAGCGCCATGACAGGAACTACTTATTTAGACCGCATGCGAACTTATCGAGTGCATAGTCTAGTTTCTAAATGGATGTTTAAAGTTATACTTACTATTTTAGTAGAAAGCAAGGCGAGTAAATCTTGTTTAGTCTAAAACGGAGAAGAGAAGAGCGCAGATCAGTGTGCGAGAGGGATAAAAAAATGATTGCAATCCGCTCAGAGTCGTAAATAATCATTTATTCAATTCATATAAATGTTAAAGTGGTCCCCATAGATTAGAATACCGACAATTGGCAGTAATTAAAAATTACTACAATCTTCATCTGTATTCGTAAGTCAGGTTTGAGTTTGTGTCTCAGTGTGTGTATGTGTGTGTGTGTGATAAGTATTGGAATCAGCTGTTGCCTTCACTCATAGTCATTGAGAAACAAGGTTGTTGTCGTCATACTATTAACGCACACACAAACTGTACAGTGAGTCAAGAAATTCATTTGATAAGGTCTACAAATTCACATTTTGGTTAAAAGGAAACTTTTTGAAAAAAATAAAAACTAAACTAAGTGAATTGATTTCTTTGTCAAAACAATTATTGGACTGACTGTATGACTCTGTATCTTTACATCAGACAGGTGCTTGAGCTGCAGCCCTCAAATACAAGACTCTATACTGATTCGTTCGTTGATTGTGCTTCCGAGGGAAATCTTTAGAGATAATGGTTGCCTTTTTTTCAAGAGCAGCACTCGAAAATTCAAGTACTCAATTCGTTTTATTTTTCGAAAATAGAAATGAGCTCAGCGAGTGTTTTTGGCTTTTTTTTGGCTCTGAATCAGCAATAGAATTCAAATTTTAAAACTTTGTTTACAGCAAATGAAAAGAAAACAATGTTATCGATGACAACTTTCGATATGTATTTTGGCCCAGCACTAATTGCTTGCTGCAAGTGTGTGTGTGTGTGTGTGTGTGTGTTGAGTGCTTGGCCTTTCGATTGGCATTCATTTTGTTTCTTCCCATTCGTCCCCGCTTGTTCAATTCCAATTCCGTTGTGCCTAAGAGCAAGTGCCATTTAAAAGTCATCAACGGAGATAAATAAACTAAATAATGGGCAAAATACAGCAAAATACACATAAAATGCGAAACAACAACAAAAGTATGCAAATAAAACGGCATAAAAAGCAAATCCACCCAAAAGCCTGCACACACACAAACACATACACACACTCACTCGCGCACATACACATTCAGACATACACAGATGATTAGTTATTTTTAAATTTAAGCTGAAAATGCAAACAGAAAAAACTCACGAAAACTGTTCAAAGTGAAATGACGCAAAGCGCATTAAACAAAGTCCGAATAAAAAAATGAAATAAAGTCACAGCAAGCGCCGCCAAATAAAAAAAAAAATGAGCAGCAAACGAAAAATGCGATAAAAACTGAAGTAGAGCGCAAAATGAAAAGCAAAGACAGAAATGCGACAATGACGTCGACGACGACGCGACGCGACTCAACGCGACTCGACGGTGACTGCGACAGCGAAAACGACGTCAGCCACAGTGGCAGCGGAAGCTGTCTAACAAACGACTCCACTGTGGGTGCTTTGGGTGTCGGTGTGTTAGGGGGCTGGGAAGAAAAAACACAGAGAGAGAGAGAGAGACAGAGAGGGAGAGGCGCATTACACACAGGGACGTCTCGCATTGAGGCTGGTCATAAAGCTCAAGTTTATGCGCAACTGAGTGACTGAGACAGACATATCCATCTAGACAACCAGTTTGTTTGTTTTTAGTTGTTTTTGTTTTTGCTTTTTCCTTTGCCTCTGCCCCTGCCTTGGTTTTGTTTTTGCTTTGGTTTGCTTTGCTGTGCTTTGGTTTTGCTTTCCATTCATTCATTTTTTGCACTTTTTTCAAGTGGCTGCTTTGGGGTCAACTTAATCCAAGCGCTACATAATTTGCGACTTAATTAAAACATTTGCCTGGGCTAAAAATCCATTTAAATTTTAAATGTGTATTTACATATATTTTCTATGAGTCTCGTTGGAAATTGTTCTCGTTTTTTTTAACGTTTCATTTTTTATTCAATCTTTTTTTTTTTGATTTTAATCCATAATTTATCCGTTTCGTGCCGATAATGACAGTTACTTTTGAAGAGGCAATTTGTGAGTTTGTGAAAATTAAAGTCGTAAATTAAGTACCGCATTATCAAATCACAAATAAATTTTATAGTCAATGATAAACTCTTTTTTTTATCTGTTTGTTACCAAGCGACGGTTCAAAATAAGCTTTAATTAAATTGTACAACAAAGCGAGAAAATGAGATAAAAAAAAAGAAAAAATTTATATTGTTAGCTGCTGTAACTAATTAACATCATTTTTGTATGCATGAATGCACAATGGAAAATGCGGAGAGCGGAGAAACCAACAAAAAAAAAAAAAAATAAAAAAAAAGTTTAACAATTTCAAGCGGCTTTAAATAAATTATAGAAATTTATTATTAATTAAAATACACAGCTAATGGGACACTCCAAATTTCCAGATGAGGGCAAGAGCTTGACCATAAAATTATAAACTGAATATTTCCAATTTGCAATTCGAAATTATTCAAAAGACAAGCCCAAAAAATGATGTAAATATATAGAAATTTGTCGGCTCTGGTTATGGCCAAGTTGAGTCATGGCCTATACTTTGAGCTGATGTCAAAACCAATTTGTCACAGTTAACGAGTAAATAATCACTACACTCTCCTAAGAGGTGTGGTTTATATGGGTCAAACTTAAAGATACATGTTGTAAGAAGTTCTTTCTTCATTTTTCAAATTTATTTCATTTCGAAATACTCAAATTAACCGCAAATGACGACATTTTGCTTGAACTAAAAACTAAAAACCCTGAAAATAGTATACATACTTAATTATTTAGAGCTGCATTTTTGGCTGGCCCAAAAGTTGTTAGCAAAAAACAAGCAAAGTGTAATTAACAGCTATTTTTGTAAGCTTGAAAGCTCATTGCTCAAAGCTTAAACAAAGTCAAAGCACTTAAACTGCCCGAAAAGACAGACAAAGTATCGCAAAAGATTTAGATGAAGCGATAGTGAGAGAGAGGAGAGAGAGAGAGAGAGGGATGGAGATAGAGAGGAGGGTGAGAGGAAGAGCGAGAAGGTCGAAAAGGCCTATGAATAAAACTTGAACTACAAACTTTAGACTTGGCAACAAGAAAATACCCAAAAAAAAAAAAAATAATTATGGAAGAAGGAAAAACACAGAAAACATGACAAAGTGTAAAACTAGTTAGCAGAAAAGCAAAACAAAAGCAAAAACAAAAAAATACAAAAAACAACTCAAATAACAATTAAAAAGCATTAACGCTTAGTGCTGCCTAAGTGCAGTATGGGGTATACCGATATATATATATACACTATACGATATATAGACATATATACGAGTAGCTTTAAGTAACTGAATTATGTAAGTAGCACAACCAAAAATCAAGTGTCAGATGGCAGCCAAAATAAAAAGTTTAGGATTGAAAAAGAAAAAGATACAAAAGTAGGGAGTATGCTTAAACTACCTACAATCTATATGTATATAACCTACTGATATCTGTATTATAGTACATAACATACATACTTACATATAGAAAGCCACACGCAAATTATAAACATTTTTTTGTTACTTTTTTGTGGGTTTTGGTAATCAAAAAGCAGTTAAGTGGCACGAATCTGAATCTGAATCGGATTAGGAATCGGAGTGGGAATCGAAGGCATATGAACATTCAAACAGTTATAGCTAACATTAATATACATATACATATAGATATAAACATATATACTCATAATAATTGATACCATAAACCATAAATTAGCCAACCATATTGTGACTTACAACAGCAGCAACCAGAAGATGAAGAAGAAGCAGAAGTAGAAGCAGAAGGAAAAGAGCAAACCATATGAAATTTAATACCTATATAGACGACGATATAATGCAACTAACTATATATATATTTAGACTATATACCAACTACGCCTATGCCGAAAAATAACAGAAAACAAGAACAACAAAAGTAATACTAGAAAAAGCATGGAGTAAACCTTATACTTATACTAACTAGGCCATCAACAAATTATATATATAGTATATACCGAGAATAGGTAGCCGGGAGGGGGCGTGGCGTACATTATGCATACCCAGAACGCGAAAAAGTACTTATGAATACGAAAACACAGAAAACACATACGATTAAGCGCTGAATAAACACAAATAAATCAAATTCAGTAAAAAAAATATTTAATGCTAAAAAGAAGAAAAAAAGATTAAAAATCAAAAAACAATACGATAACATATATATTTAATAATAATATTAATAATTATCATGAATTTCTGCTGTGAAAATGATTAGTGCTTAAATCTGCATTAATTTCAACATTTTTTTTGTCGAATATAAAAAAAGAAAATACTAAAAAATAAAACTAGAAAATATGCTAAATGAAAAAAAAAATTGAATTTATTAAATTTACTTTTGCTTAGAAAGAGACAGAGAGAGAGATAGAGATGCCCAAAAGTTGCCAAAGCTAAACAATAAACCAGAAAATAATAAAAAATAACAAAATTTCAATTATCATTGAACACGAAAAACACAAAATTTAAAAATTATTAAATCAAAAATAAAATAATAATAATAATTAACAAATTGCGACAATTATTCACATTTGCTTTGCGTGATGTTTATCATTAATTTCTGTTTTCTGTCGCCATTTTAAATAAATTAATAAATAATTAGTGATGCTTTGGGCACTTGCGTTGCATAGGCAGATACAGATGCAGATACAGATATAGACAAAGATACAGATACAGATACAGATGCCCACGTACGGTATGCGTGTGTGTGTGTGTTTGTACATACATCTATTTAAATGTGATAGTAGTTTTATTAATTATTCATTATTATTAATATTATTGTGCATTGTATTTTCAATTAAAAAACTCAAGTGTAAAATATAATTAATTTTTAGCACTTCAGTTTTCATAATTACTTAATTAATTTTTTAGCTGCTTAACTACCACTATGTACATGAATTTATATAATAATCCTGATACATATATATATATATATATAGAAACTATATATTTAATTAGCTGACGGAATCTCTAAGCTTGAGGGAATTCTTGTAAATTATCTAGATAAACTAACTAAAAAGCGACAGAATGGAAAAACACAAAAAAATTATAGATGATGATTAATGTATAAAAGATTTAAATAATTATGGAATATTCTGATGCGAAGAGAATATTATTGTATGATTAACAAATTTATTATTGGGCTGTATGCATGGAATAAATTATAAATAAAATGAGTTAAAATAAAATACAATTAAATTATGCAAATTAATAAACAATTAATTTGAAAAATACTAAACAAATTGATTTTTTTTTTATTTGGTAAATATTTGATGAATAGGATGCTCCAAACCCCTAAACACAGGGTCTAAGTCAAATGAGTTAAATCTAATTTGAATACAAAATGTTGGGTTTATCATCAGTTACCTGAATGATCTGCTTTTTCCTGTACTATCATCAAATAGGATAATGATAATGATAATGATGATGATGATGATGAACAATGCTTATGATATATTAGCTCACGTATTTGTCATTGTTCATTTGCCTCGCCTGTGGCTCCGCCTCTACTTCCCATTTCTTTCTCCTCTATCCCCTTTCTCTTTCTCTCCCACTCTAATCATTCACTCGTTATACAGCCCGCACATTCATACTCAGTCGTTCATGAGTACATTCACGAGTATTATCAGCACTCACGAGGCTCATGTTTCAAATGCTTTTGACGCTGTCGCTGTATTCGAATTTCGAATGTGGGCTTCAATTTTCAGTGCCCGTTCCAGCCCCTCCTCTTCCTCCCTTCACTGCTCCTGTGAAGTGTTTTCACAATCACCGCACAACAACAACCGCAATAATCATCGAGTTTAAAGCCACATGAGTTGAAATTCATGTTGTACTCATGATTATTATTCTGTTTTCAGTTCAAAATGATGGTGCAAGTTGTGAAGGTCTTCTACCCCTATACATTCCCACCATTCCTTTCCCCAACCACTGACTTTTCATGGTACCTATATATGTACTATATAGACGTCAGCTGGTCTGGCTGCGATTAACATACTAAGGCGGCAATTAAAAACGCTTTAAACCTGCTGACGCCCACACAAATGCCATAAACATTTGAATATGCAAATAACTAAAATATTTAAAATAGTTTCCCGCCGCGTCTTTTAATGACTAAGCTTCAAGAAGAAGAATAAGCACACACACAACACACAACGCACAACACACAACACACAGATACTTTTTAGCATATTTCATTCGTTTTTCGTTCTCTATTTTCTAGATAATGTTTTTAATTTCAGTATAAATTTTTCACAGGACAGTCAACGCTCGCTACAATGATCATTGACTTTTTTTTTAAAATAAATTCACATTGAAATTAATGGCATCTTTTACGTGATATTAAATTAATAGTTTTTAATATAATTTTTTATTTTGAAATATTTTTAAGAATTATTTGGCTTATTTGGAATATTAACAATAACATTAAGATTAACTTTAACTTTAACATTAACATAAGCATTAACATTAACATTAACATTAACATTAACATTAACATTAACATTAACATTAACATTAACATTAACATTAACATTAACATTAACATTAACATTAACATTAACATTAACATTAACATTAACATTAACATTAACATTAACATTAACATTAACATTAACATTAACATTAACATTAACATTATCATTAACAATAACATTAACATTAACATTAACATTAACATTAACGTTAACTATAGCAGAATTTGTCTTCAAATAATAATTTAAATAAACTCTTTCCCGTGGAAAATTCTTTTAAAAAACATTTGACGATTGCCTTTTGCATTTTATAATACTTTTTCACCAATTTTTATGTCTTGATATATAGTGCACAATGTAATTTAAAATGTTCTATATTTTTGGAAAAATAATTTCTACTCTAGAGCTGTAGAAACAGTGAAACTGTTTTCCTGTAAACTTTCGTAGAATTCCCATTAAGCTAATGAAAAATTTCTGATTTCTTTATAAATTTCAAATTATTGTTCAATTTAATTTGGTTATAAACAAAGCTGAAAATTCTGAGATTTATTGGAATTTTTTTCAGCTTAAAGTTATTTTTGATTACGAAGTTTTACGGTATTTGATTCCAGGTGAGCCTTATAGTTTATCTTTTTGTATTGAAATAAAACATTTTTTCGATAAAAAATTAATTTTAAATTGAATTTTCCATTAAATTTTAAACTATTTTGTTTCATTTGAAGTTAGTTACAAATTGTGTTGACTGTAGTTAAATGATCAATTTTAAGCTAAAGAATACTGTGATTTACTGTATTTTTGATCAACTTTTGTTTATTTTCGTTTTCTAGTTTTTGATTCCCTTGAGTGTCCGCTTTAGCGCGTTTTTACTGTAGCAATTGCCTTATATCATTTTCTAGGCAACATTTCAAATGTCTTGATTTGATTTCTGTTTTCGTAATATCTACCAAAAGGAAATGAAATTACGGCGCTGAAAGTTGCTTCGATTTAGAAACCAAACAAAGATCAAGTTGGCTGAGAGTGGAGCCAAGGCAACTGTAGGAATATGAGTAAACAAACGAATTGAATGTGAATGGAAATGAATTTGAATTGAGTTTAGAAAAAAAAGAGCATAGAAAAACATGGCAAAGGTTTAATTAATTATAATTTATGTTTATTGAGCGATATGTCATTCAATTTTGGTTTCTTTCATTGATTTTAGACGAGAACAAAAGCATCATTTATTCTACAACAGAGTGTATATTTGTATGTGTGTGTGTGTGTGTGTTTGTGTGTAGATGTATTTGCTACATGTCGATATCTATCTGTATCTGTAGCTATAGTTGGAGATGCTGCAAATGAGTGAGCATTTCAGAGACTTTTATGACTTGTCATATTTTGAGGCTAACGCTTTGTCTGCGTGTGTGGGAAGCCATAAATTGTGCCACAATCTTACAGATACAAGCACTTATGTGTGTGTTTACACATGTGCCTCTGCCTCGAATGTATCTTGTATCCCTGCCCCCCTGGCAGGCTCTTAGATACACTTCTTCTCTCCGCTCTGGGCATTGACAACAACCAAAATGCAGCTTGCAACAAATGAAACATGCAACATTCAACCGAAAAAATTCAAGATGAGTAATGATTGCAGGGCTATACGCTCTTAATAGCCGTAACAGCAGCAACTGTTGCCCGAGGCAGCTTAAAACTCAGACAAAACGAGATGAGATGAGGAGAGACGGGACGTGACGGGACAGGACGGGACAAGATGAGACAAGATGAGTTTCGATCCGAAAACAATCCAAACCAATCCCCAGCTAAGCTGTTGTGCTACGGACTTGCCTGTTGCCAGAGGAGGCATAAAATACAAAGTACACACATTTACCGAGACAAACAGACAGACAGATAGACAGATAGACCGAGAGACAGAGAACTCGCCTCGTATCTATGAGATACAATTTGGTTGGACTGTGCGTTGGCCGCGCCGGCACCAAATTATACATATCGAAAGATTTATTACACACATAGTGACAGTGCGAGCCGTCAAATGAGTTTTTCAGCGTAATTACCGAGTCACACACACATACTAACACACACAAGCACACACACATAGTAAAAATATCTGAAAAAAAAGGAAAAACAAGTAAGAAAGGCTACAGTCGAGCGAGCCGACTGTAAAAGACCCCGTACTCATTTTAGTGCGCGTTTTACCATACAAATAAGTAGTTTTCGAACGATATGTCCTATGGGAGCTATAGGCTGTAGTTGCCCGATCCAGACCAAACTTGGTGAGGATAGTTATAATGGTTCCATACACATAATGTGTTAGTTTGGTTGCAATTGCTCAACTAAAACTTCATGTCTCCATACAAATCACCCATTTTCGACCGATTTGTCCTATGGGAGCTATAGGATGTAGTTGTCCGATCCGGACCAAACTTGGTGAGTATAGTTTTAATGGTACCATACACATAATGTGTTAGTTTGGTTGCAATCGCTCAACTAAAACTTCATGTCTCCATACAAATTACCCATTTTCGACCGATTTGTCCTATGGGAGCTATAGGCTATAGTTGTCCGATCCGGACCAAACTTGGTGAAGATTGTTACAATGGTACCATACATATAATGTGCTAGTTTGGTTACAGTCGCTCTACTAAAACTTCATGCCTCCATACAAATCACCAATTTTCGGCCGATTTGTCCTATGGGAGCTATAGGCTATAGTTGTCCGATCAGGACCAAATTTGGTGAGGATAGTTATATAGGTACCATACACATATTGTGTAAATTTGGTCTCCCTAGCTCTAGTCGTTTTCAAGTTATGGTGATGTGAAAATAGTTTTTTACAATTTGCGGGGGCGGTAGGGGGCGTGGCAAAAATTTGAAATAAACTTAACCTGCCTGACATATAGACGGACTTTCATTCCAAATTTGGCTGCTCTAGCTCTTGTAGTTTAGAAGATCCAGGTGTTCATACGGACGGACAGACAGACAGACAGACAGACAGACAGACAGACAGACGGACAGACGGACATCGCTATATCGACTCGGCTGTTGATGCTGATCAAGAATATATATACTTTATGGGGTCGGCCACGCCTCCTTCTACCTGTTACGCACATTTCGCCTCAGACAAACTTAATAGACCCCTCTACTCTTTTTTAGAGTACGGGGTCTAAAAATAATAGAAACAGAAAAAATGAAATCAAATTAAGCGCGCACTCACATGAAAAAAACAAAAAAAACAAAATAAAAAATAACAAAATAAAAGAAGCAAAAATAAATAACTAAATCCATGTGGGCACAAGTATTATGTGTTATGTTTTCTTTGTTAGTTTTTTATGACTACGCATCAAGTTGCTTCGTTTTTTCCTTGTATTTTGATAAACGTGCAGATAAAGTGGAAATGGGAAAATCCTCTGTCAACTGGCAAATGATGGTTTGTTTGAAGGTTATTTGGCCGGTTACTTGATCCGATCGGCCATCAGGGAAACAACGTTAATCATTTATGAATGACTTCTTACCAAAATCAACCACCAACCGATTTGGCCCCTTGCAGGCAAAAGTAATGACACGAACAAAAAAAAGATGAAAATGAAAATTGAGGCGCTTTAATGGCTACAAAAGGTGATGGCCATGTTAGACAGCTACAGATACAGATACCAATATAGAAACAGATACAGATGCCAGTCATGGTCCACATAACGAGATAAGCACAAAGCGTTTATGCGTTAATTAAGATTTCTTTCATTTGGCCAAGTTAAGAGCAGCTGCTGCCTCAAGGAAATATCATTTCGGCCTTCTAAAATATATAATAATGATAGCATTGTGTTTTTAAGATTCTCAATTTAGTAAAAACTTTAAGTTTCATAAAATTCATTAGAATTATTTTTTATTACTGCTGCTTCTTCTTAATTACCAAATTACTAAATTCCCAAAACAATTAAATTTAATTTTAGTTAGAATTATATTAATGCCTTAGTCTCGATTACGGGTTGACATTTTACGGGTCTCGATTTAAATTTCTTAATGATTTCATCTTTCGATTCGTATTTTGTTGTATTTTGATGTTTAATCACTTCAAGTTTGTTTGGCGTCAACAAATTACGACACGATCCTCAGTTCCAATTTGAAACCATCACAATCTCAATCACGATGTGACTGAGACTTTGAGACTCTGAGACTCTGAGAGACCTGAGACATGAGACTCTGAGATTTTGAGATTCCAAATGAGACTGAAAAGTCACATTTGGCGGACAAAATCCGAAAGCAAAATCGTTGTGGCGTTTTTAATGGAACGTGTTTTTCTTGTAATCGTTAATCTGGCATTTGCACTTAATTAAAAACATTTTAGCTATTATTAACAACAGTTGCTATTCTCCGTTGTTGTTGTTGTTTTGCTTGTCTTGTCTTTTTATTTCACTAACAATTTTATTATTTGCTTTAACGCTTTGAGCTCGAATATCTTTACAAATTTGTTGCACTGTTTGTGGATATGGTTATGGATTTGCGTGATTGCTTCCACATACCGTAAAGAAATCGTGCCTCACATTGAGATACCCCTCCAAACATGTATCTGAGTATGTATTTCTACATATATGTATCTGTATATATATGTATCTATGTGAGCGACGAAATATTACATTTTTATATGGCATACATACGTGATTTAGTATATGGAAAGTAACTGAGAGGTGAGTTAAAACCACTTAATATCGCTGAGTTTCTGGTTTCAAGCACTACCATTTGTATGAAGTACTACTGTTTAAAACGCAAAAAACTATAAC
>JAEIGM010000163.1:62500-74901 GCA_018903735.1 Drosophila cardini
ACCAAGTTTCACTTTGGGACCCAAAAGTCCAATGTGGAAAAGCCCATTGGGCTTGGACATTCGTAAATTATTCAAATTCATAATCGAAATCATTAATAAAAGCATTTAATATGGTTTGCTATAAATATATATGCATATACAATACAATTTGTATTGGGTATGTTGACTTTGTTATTCACTTTGTGCTAGAAACATTTAATACTTCTTACATACATGTGAACACATATGTTGGGAAGAGATACATTCTTAGAATTCTTACATTTTAATTAATCTAGAATCTAGAGTCTAGATAGCGTGTGAGAACTATGTCAGAAAATTGTTTGAAAAATACAAATCAGAATAAAAGTTATATTTTGTCTTAGGTTATTGTTTAAAAACTTGATCTAATATTCATTATGATCAACATATTTCAGACAAATATATTTAATATCTTGAAACCAAATCTATCAGATACTTGTACAATATATAAACAATTATTTAAAATAATATAAAACAAATTTGGTAGGATTACGAAGTGTTTTCTTAAGGATCGTGTTACCATTCCATTCCAAAAACTGAACTCTTGAACATTCTGGGAAAGGTTTTCAATTGTCGCGTTTGTCGGTCTTTTGGTTTCTCCACATGACATTCGAAATACTTGTAGTCATATAATTTTTAATTGATTTGCCACCCAATGAGCTGCCCGCAATTAACCCAAGGCAGTACGGCAACTGCGACGGCGACGGCAACGTCAATGGCAACTGCGACAGCGCACAGTGGTAACTTTAAATGTAAATGTGGGTACCCATTAAAAGAAAAACAATTTGTGGTTGATTAATTTCATAACATATAATTTTCTGTTTCCAATATTTGCTTAAAAATTATATTCTAAACAAAAAACCTGTTTATTGAAATTATTTTCTTAAACTTCTGTAAAGGATGTAAATCTAATGTTAAACACAATTTGAGCATTTTATTGAATTTTGAGCAACAAATTTTGAATTTGATAGTAATTGACTTGTTTGCTTCTTGTAAGAGTTATTTTTAATCATCTGAAATTCTTTATGAATTTCTTTTTAACTAAACCATTTTTTGGTCATTTTCGACCACTGTACGGTACTGACGGCGGCTCCAAACGGTCACATCAAAGGGAACCAAGTGATTAAGCAAAAAGGCTGCTGATTTGGGTATCGAGTTGTTGTTGTTGTTGTTGTGCATTTGTGGAGTGGGTCTGCCTTTGCGCTTGGGTCTGACTGAATGCATATCGATCGATATGTCATATCTGCGTTCAGTCGATATTAAATAGTATCAATGGGACCGATTGCAGCAACGCCACGGGTACGTCGACGCCGACATCGACGCAGAACCCCAACTGCGACGTCAACAAAGTTGGACTTTGTTGTGAGAAGATTAAGATCTCGTTTTATAAGCGATTATGCATCTAAGTATATAATTCCATCTAATTAAAACCATAGAAAAATTACTGTGACTATAAATCGTCAGAAGTTGTTCTGCTTTTTATTTAACAACCCAAAGCTTAAGATAGAGTCCATATACTATATATAGTATGCACTGAAAAAACTTCGAACAGGTTAAATACTTTTATTATAAATCTTTGGAATTTTAATAAGATTAAAGAGCAGATTTAGTATAAAGCAGAGAATATAAAGATATACTCTTAAAGAAATAGAATTTAAACTGGATTTGATTAAATAAATAAATAAAGAAGAAGACAAGTTGTATCTATTCAAACGGACTTTAACATAACAAACTCGTTATTATCACAATAAGAGCTGAAATATAGTTACACAAATTAAAATTATTAAAGAAAATTATATTTAAAACTATTTAAAAAGGCTATAGTCGAGAGAGCCGACTTTAAAAGTCCACGTACTCATTCCAGTGCGCATTTTTAGACCCCGTACTCAATTAGAGGGTTCTTATAGGTTTGTCTGAAGCGAAATGTGCGTAACAATCAGAAAGTGACGTTGCCGACCCCATAAAGTATATATATTCTTAATCAGCATTAACAGCCGAGTCGATATAGCGATGTCCGTCTGTCTGTCTGACCGTCCGTATGAACACCTAGATCTTCTAAACTACAAGAGCTATAGCTACCAAAGATTAAGCTTATTTCAAATTTTTGCAACGACAATTTTTACATTACCAGCTTTAGTTGTACGATATAGTTGTTCGATTCGGACCAAGCTTAGTGAGGATAACTATGATCATGATATAAAGTAAGAGTTTGGTTGCGAATGCTCAGCTAACACTACATATCTTCATACAAATAATCTATTTTCGACCGATTATCCCCATAAGAGCTATAGGATATTCTAGTCCGATTCGGATCAGACTTGGTGAGGATAGTTTAAATGGTACCATACACATACACATATGTATATAAAAGTGATCACAATGTACTCTTTTGAGTACAGGATCTGTAAAAAGTTTCTCCCGGTGTAAACAAAGATTAATTTTATTTAACACTACACGTGCTGGGAAACACGAAATTATGCTACAGCTGCCGCCTCGATTAGATTGTGAAAATAGCCGCTAATCCGAGAGGCGTATGAGCGGAGATTATATAAGTAGAAATAAATGTTTATAATCTGCTGGGATTTACGGCTTGTTTTCGCAGACCTGAGTTTATAAATTTGAACCCAAAAGTCAGAATTCAAGTGCGCACATGCAACAATCGTAGTTCGACTTATTTGACTTAAGTTTAGTTGAAATAGGCATCTCTCTATCTGTATCTCTGTCTCTATCTGTATCTCTGTCTCTATCTTTATCCCCCGTCCTTGTCTCTGTCTCTTGGCTTTGGGGTCTGGGTCTGACTGTCTCGTGTGACTAATGTGTAGGCTCCGCACTGCTATAAATGATTTCACTATCATTATCTTTAGCCTGTGGGGGATTGCCCCCGATGCATTGACGTCTGACAAGCAAATACAATTAAGTCGGCTCGTAAATTGTAGACAATTTAAATATAAATCAAACGGAATGCAATGCAAAGTCTCGCAAAGTCTCCAGAACACTATCTGTTGGCTGTCGAAAATTATCTAATGCAAAGTATCTTAATTAATTACTGATTAAAAATACAGAAAACACAAGAAAAATAATAATAATAAAACAGCTGATATCAGGTGAATGGCAACTGGGGCTGAGTGCCTCGTAATATCGGTCAAAAGCCGCAATTGTGATTAAGTGTGATTAAGTGGAACTCCCTCTTACCTTTTCCACTTCCTCCTGCCCCTCTTATCAACCCTCTCTGTCCTCTTCCCCGGTGTGCTGTGTTAACTACTATTTCTTATGATGATTGCGAGGGTCTGTGCCTAGTACGAGTTCGAGTATTTCCAGTCTTCTTATCGTCTATAATTTGAGTTTTGTTTTTTTTTTGTTGTTTTTTTGTTAGAATTGCAGTTCATTTGTTTCACTTTTGGGGTTCTACGTTGGGGTATTTCAATTTCGAGTGGATTGTTTGGGGATTTATGACGCTGATAACTGGTCAAGTGGAAACGCCGTCGCTACAATCGTTGACTGCTCCGACAGTTCTACAGTTCTACAGTTCCACAGTCAGACATTTGGACACCTGGAAACTCGGACAGGTAAACAGTTAAAGAGTCGGACCTGGTTTCGTCACGATTCGATTGATAGTAAAAGGTGTGGGTTGCTTGAATTGAGCACAAGTTTTATTTCAAGTCAAGAGTGCTTGACTTCAGGATACTCTGTGGTAAGCTACACTAAATTCTACAAAAATAAACATTTCAAATAAATACTTTTTTTTAGTGGCGAGTCGGTATTTGGTGGTATAAAAATATCTGAAATTTATGTAGTTGAAGGAGATGAAGAATTGACTAAATAGTTGAACCACTCTTATTTATTTTTCCTCATTTTTGTTGTTAGTTAAATGTTACCCGTCGATATACCAAGAAAATCATAAACAAATGAGTTAAAGAAATAAAATTTTAAATTAATATATTAAAAATATTAAAAGTCAGTAGGGGTTTAATTCTTCTATAGAAAAAAATTATTTATGTTTGGGCTTACAAATTATCAGAATTTTCAAAAAGAGTTCCTTAGACATTGTTACTTACCTATAATAAATTCTTTGGAATTCCACTGTAAGCTAAGCATATATCTCTTAATGTAGATTGTTTTTTCATTGTAGATTGTAAAAAAATACTAGCTATCAAAACTTTTGTAATACCCTAACCAGAAAAACCTGTTCAGCTTAGATTTGCACTGGTATGAAGTTTTAGGTTTAACTTCAATTGGCTTATTCCGAGTGTTAAGCGATAGCCTATCAAAGTTCTTAACAATATTTTGAAGCTGTTGACGTTAATTTACCACCTCTTAATGAAATTCTGGAATTTATTTCAAGAATTTTGGAAATAATCAGCTGAGCACCTGCACTTGGATTCAATCGTATATGTGGTAAAAAAACACAAGCCTTTGAGTGCTACCTTAACGGCTTATGGGAACGTTTTTATAGGTTTTCCAACTAATCTGCAATTACCCAAGCAAGGCCATCCTATCCTTCTCGAGTAGGCAAGCCAAACCAATGGGTCTCCATATAATCATAAACGGTCTGAGTCTCACGCGTTATGGCCATAACGATAATGTTTAGTGTGGAGCCCGGGAAACCAAGCCCATAACCCAAAAATATACCCAAAAATAAAACCCAGAAACTTTCAGCAGGTGCTATAAATTTGAGCCAATGTATACTTGGAGGAATGTAGGGAATGGGAGAGGGAGATAGAGATAAACAGAGAGAGAGAGAGAGAGAGCCCCTAAATTTGTGGCGATTACGCATCGCTGGCTAGGAAATCTATAAATGTTTTGTCTGATGTTAATACCATGACTGATGATTGTACCAGACACTTGAGTGCCGAGTCTCTTAATAATTGCAGTTGTTGTTTTGCCACTCGAAAGAAACTTTTGTCAATATCATTTAGTGGGCATCGTAAAGATTGCCAAAGCCCACTCGAGACTGTGAAGAGTCATTGTGCGGCGCTGAGTCTTGTGTCTTGTTTCTTGAGTCTTGAGTCTTGACTTTTGAGTTTCAAGTTTTTCATTTCAATTTTATTTTTATTTTTTATTTTTATCTTTTCGGTTTGTTTTTTCTTGTCGACAGGTAGTTGTTTATGGTGTAGATGAAATGGAGGCGCTGTCAGTTAGTCAAATAGTCAGACTGTCCAGCATTTAGACATTCGGTCGGTCAATTTGTTTTGGGTTGAGTGTTTTATTAATTAAAGTGCTTACTTGGCTCTTCTATTTCAATGTAGTTTTTTGTATTTTGTGTCATGCTCAGGAGCTTAAGGGGCTTCTCCACCATAACCACCACCACCTCTGCCTCTACGTGCACCTCCCTTTCGTCCCTAGTTTCTTTTGGGCCTTTCATAAATCATCCGCCCCGACGGCTGCTGAGACTGTTAATTAAAAATAAAACAAGCAAATAAGTTGGCGCGACGTTTAAGCGCTTTTAATGAAAATTAATGCGGCCTCCCATTCCTATTCCCTTTACCTTTACCTTTCCCCTTCCCCTTCCCCTTCCCCTTCCCTTTCCCTTTCCCATTCCAATCCATTCTGTTCTATGGCATTTCAGGGACTGCCCAACAATGCCGCTGCGCATTACCAGAACATAAATAAAAGTTTCCTGCCGCGTCTGAGTCGGCGTCGCTGTTGCCGTCGCCTTTGCCAAAGCCTGCGGGAAATGGGAAATGGGAACTGTTCCTCGACTTGGTCACGAGAATGGCCTATGTAAAGGCTCTTGGTTATTGAGGTTTCATTTGGAACAAAAGGCTTGGCCATGATGATTTATGCAACACAAACTGCACCTCCACCACCCGCACCACTTGCACCATTGGCACCATCGTCACAACTTGCACCACCGCTGACCAGTTGAGCTATTTGCATTAAAATTTCATTTTGGGCTGCTTATCAGAGAGCAAAGCATAAACTTGTTTACAAACTTGAGCCACAAATACTGAAGTGGGTATCTTGTTTAATGACAACACATGTGACGTGGGTTGAAACTTATGACATAATGCTATAAAATTACTGTTATCATTTGTCTAGTTCTAGTAATAGTTCTATTTTTAATAAGTTACCACTTTAATGTAGGGTACTCTGCATTTAATCAGCATCACTGCAAATAGTTAATAATAAGTTTTAAAGATAATATATTTTCTAATAAATGTAACTTCAGTATTATTAAACTTACTGTTCTTGACAGCTAACAGGGTCGTGTGTCTTTATACAGAGTTAAACAGATCTTGGTTGGAATGGATTATAAAGACGTTTAGAACACTTTTAACTGATATGTATTAAGCCCCCTTATAGTGTATGCAGGGTATTAACTAGTCTAGCAACGTTAGATTTTATAGGCTCCAGTTTTTATGACACATTTTCCCAAGTGGGGAATCGCTGCTGATAACGGGCAGCATTTATAGTTATAGTAGTTCTAGCTGCTCAGTTAGCCTGTCCCTGCACATTTGCCAATGTTTATTTTAAGTCATAAAGTTAAAGCCGAAAATGTTAGGCCCTAAAATACTTTAATTACGCATAATTTATGACCAAGTGTAGGTAGACAGTAGGTAGTTTGGTATGATGGGGAAATGAGGTATACAAGTTCTAGAATATAGAATTACTGTCGGGCGTTCGATTTCAATCTAATTAGTGTCTGGTCACACCTTTCGGCAACGGTTGGGTATACGGCCCCGGGCCTCTCAATTTTCCCAATGGTAATTGTATTATTATTATTATTGCCGTCGCTTCGCATGGCCATGTTCTCGGGTCGTGCCTCAAAAACAAAAAAACACAAAAAATACAAAAAACAAAAAATCATTAAGGCGCTTTTGTTGTTGAAAATTGCTTTGTACAATCTGGCGTAGCAAACCCAAAGCAACGTCCGACTCTGTTCCCCTCACTTATTCCCGTTACCAGTCTCAGTCCCGATTCTATACCCATTTCCCTGTTCTCCAAGCTGATACCAATCTCTTACCTTTGCTGCCGGCATTCATTTCGCTTGCGATGCCAATGATTTTATTTTTCTTTTTGTTTTTGGCTTTAATCAATAGTTTTTTTTTTCCTTTATTTTCGATATGGTTTCGTTCAAGGAATCGAGGGAAGAGTTGTTGTAGATTTGTTGTCCATGAATATTTATTAGTTACTCGCTTTTTCGGGGCGTTGTTCATTTTTATAAATCAGCCGAATTGGTATTTATGAGTGGAGACCCTCCAGCTGCTGATTCCACAGCTCCTAAGCCTATGAAATTGTTGCCAGGAAATGCCAGAAAAAGCCAGAAAACGGCAGGAAATGCTTGTTAGCAGGTAAATTGACTGTCAATGTGAGTTTGTCGAGTATATTCATGTTGCTGCTGCTGTCTCCTCATTAGAGCAGTTCTGTGTCTAGTCAAGCGTAGGCAATACACACATATTCACACACACACACACACACACCCTCATCTAACTTGGCTCATTGGAGGGGCGTGGCTCTGTTTAGCTGTTGCTGCTGTAAAATACTGTGACATATGCGGGTAAACGAAATTGCACAAAATGTCGTACGAACGTATCACTTTAAGGAGTAGCTTAGAAGCAGTGAGGGGATGGGAAGTGGAGGGGTGGGAAAGCGGAGCAAAGGGGTTGCGGGTTATAGGATGAGACTACGACGTGCGCTGGCAAACAATGTGACCGCATTTTAGTCACAGTCACACTCGACACTCGTTGCCAAGTGTAGGTGTAAGTGTGACTGGTGGTGTGTGTGTGTGCACTGCACCGGGCATAATTGAGTTTGTTTCAAATGCTTTTTACGTAGCACGACCAGAAACAGCAACAGAAACAGCAACAACAACAAAAATAATTGTGAAAACTACAACAGCAACAACAATTGCAACAAACAACATTGTCGCCTTCGACAAAGTCTGTCGTCCCCTCTTTCTCCCTCTAACACTCTCTATGGGTTTCTATCTCTTTCTGCAAGTTGGCTGACTGTTGGCACTGGGCCTCTGCTCTTGGCACTTTTCAACATCAGCAACGTTGCCTCGCATCGGCAACGGAATCTTAATGAATTTTACGAATTTAACATGCTGTGCACTTCAAAAGGAACACACAGAGACGACAACGACAACTACAACAGCGACGAAGACGAAGACGAAGGTGAAGACGACGACGAAGACGAAGACGCACAGTGGGGTGCATTGCAAAAAACATTGAGAATTCCTATGGCTTAAAAATAAGCGAACGATTATCTAGAAATATGCAATTCAAGCTATGTAAACAAAAAAACAAACAAAAAAATATATTTTTTAAAAAAACTGCCATTACGAAAAGAGAAAGCATTGCATTAAATATTACGCTTAGTAAGTTGTATTAAAATATCTTTAATCTCTCCTAAATGAAATTAATTAAAAAGGTGCAAAATAAGCCAATTAGTTTTCTTTTAAGAACCAAAGTAATTTAATTTTAATTTAAGTATATAATCAGTTTAATTAAATACCAATTATGAAACTTTTACAAAAGTTTTAAGTAGAATCATACAATTAATTCCACTTTTTTTATAGTCTACTTTAGTATATCATTTATATAAATTTTTTACTTATCTTATGGATAGTTTATAATAATATTTTGTTAAAATAGGAGTCAGTTTTACTACATCCAGACGTCTTGAGCACAATCATACAGTAAAGGAATCATTTTTAAAAATCCTGATAAATATTATACTACTAAATATATATACATATACATATGTATATATATATTTATAAATTTAAATCTGACCTTATCTGCTATTGAGAAATGAGCATTAACATGTGTTGCCCAATTCTTTTTCCAAAAATTCATTAATTAGTTTAAGTACTTCCGTTATTCTTTGAAATTTCTGCTAAGCCATTTGGGTGACGACTCCACTGTGCGACGATATGGCGCACGCACGTCGCCGATAAGTAGAAGTACGATATGTTTGTCGTGCCATATATAAAATTATTACTTTCGACATGCATGCGACCGGGGCACAGAAACACACACAACACAGACACGCACACACATGTACATACGGTGGCAGCAATATTCACAACAGCAACTGTTGCTGTTGTAGTAGTTGTCGCTGCTGTTGTTGGAAGTTGCTGCTGCACACCCCATATGTGACTACGACGAACTATGGAGTGCAAGTTGAAACCGTTTCTGGGCAGGAAGAGGCAGCTTAGTAATGCTCAAGTTGGCTTACAGTTTGCCATCGGTTTCCCTTTAACAGACTTGACAAATCTTTATGCAGCTGAGAATTCCACTAGGCACATTGGAAAGTCGAGAGCTGTGTTGAATTGTTTATTGGATATTGAATACTGCAAAATTGAAAGGCGCTTGATGAGCCTCAGGTCAATTGTGGCCAAAGCAAAGGAATTGGGTACAAATTAACTTCGGAATGGCAACAATTGAATTAAGAATAATATGGCTGTGAATTGAATTCTAAAATCGATTTGAAAAAAATCATCAATAGCTAACTAAATAAAATTGACGGCGAGAATTGTATAAACTACTTATTAAGGACTACAGTCGAGCGAGGTCCACTGTAAAAGACCCAGTACTCATTTTAGTTCGCATTTTTCCATGCATATTACCAATTTTAGGTAGATTCGTCCTCTGGCAGGTATACGACGTAGTTGTACGATCCGGACCAAACTAGGTAGGGATCCTAACAATGGTACCAACACACAATGTGTGAATTTGGACGGACTTTCATTGCAAATTTGGCTGCTCGAACTCTCATAGTCTCAGAGATCTATAACGGACGGACGGACAGAGGGTCGGAAATGCCTATTTCTGCCTGTTACTCACATTTCGCTTCTGGCAAACCTAATTGGCTCCTACACGGCCCTGTACTCTTCTTGACTAAGGGCTCTAAAAATAAATGAACAAATATAAAGTCAAATTTTTGCAGGTCTGTAAGAAAATTCAAGAAACGAATTGTGATTAAATTTTAAATCTCAGTTAGTAACAAGCTACTAAAGCTTTATTTTGTTGCCAAAAGTTTTAAATTATAAGCAATTGTATGTCTCTTTTATAGTTAAATAAAGTTTAAATGAAGTTTAGTTTAAGAAAACTTGTTAAGTGCAATGGTTATTTAAAACAATAACTATTGCCAGATTGTTTCAAAAACAATAAACAGGAAACTAGAGAATGGAGAATGGAGTCCAGAAGTCAGACTTAGACTGAATTGACAAAAATACGTTGTGCATTTTAAAAATGTGACTAATATAACAATTGCGATTGAATGTTGACATTCTGATTGAGTGTGGTTTTTTTTTGAAGCCTTAACAATTCGACTGCTAAACGACTCGACAATTTATGACTTCAATTGAAAGGTAAATGGTAATTTGGAAGTTTTTGAATTGAATAAATGTCTACCAACTTGACAAAGCCATTGAAATAGAAATTGTGTGATACAGGTTTGGCTACCAAATTGACTTTGGTAATGATTCCGCATGGTTCGCTCCCCTTTTGTGAGTGATTAATGCAACTTACTTGGAATTCATTGCAATGACTATGGAAATGAATTTAGTCAACAGATACAAATGATCAGTTCGAATGTCCAAAGTGTGTAGAGCGAAGTGTGGAGTGTGTGTTCTGCTTGGAAATGAGTTTAGAGAGCAGCTGTTAGTCAATCATGCGATTGGCATGCTTCATAGGCAGTTTCAGGTGACTTGAGGCATAATAATCGCATTAGTCGAACGAACGAAAAACTGAAAACAGACTGGGGACAGAGGGCAGAAGGCCTTTGCCGCCTGAGGAAATACAACGCCATATTACTAATAAAATAAACAGCAAATAAAGTTAATAGCATTAAAGTGAACAGACCCAGAGAAAAAGAGGGAGCGAGAGGAGAAGAGAGTGTGAAAGAGATAGAAACGCGCTAATGAGCAAAGCCAATTAACGGTTGAATACAAATTTGAAAACCAAATATTAAAACGAATAAGCAGAAATCTTGAGTCAGGTAGTGACCAGAGAGCCCTGAGATTTCTTTATCTAAGCCAAGCACGAACTGGAACGGGGACTGGGATTGGGATAGGGACTGAGACAGGGACAGGAACGGGGACTGGGATTGGGATAGGGACTAAGACAGGGACAGGAATGGTTTCTGGTGCAATGTTGATACCGATTGTCAGTTAATATAATTATGATTGCTTGTTTTTTTGCTACCAAAAATAATCTAGCACGAGGCGAACTATAAAAATTCAATGATTAAATACTAAACACTATGAAATGTGACTTGAAATACTTTCGGCGTGTTTACCTGTTTACCTGTTTACCTGGCAATCTCGTCAGAGTGTGACATTTTTGTTCGGCACGTTTTTTCACTCGATTTCTGGCCTTTAATTTAAACAATAAATAATACAAATTATTTGCGCATTGCACTCGTATTAATTGATTTCATTTCTTGCCCAATTCAATTAACAACTTTTGCTAAATTTACTCGATTCTTTTTTATGATTAGCACCAGAACGCAAATGTCTTTTTAATTGTTAACTTAAGTGTTTTGTAATTAAGGCACATATAACAAAAAAAAAAAAAAAGCGTGAATAAAATTTAGTAAAGCTGAAACAAATTTGGTTGAATCATTTTAAAGTTTTATTTTGTGTTTTTATGCTCAGCGTTAATATTTATTAATTTTTTATGGCTTCGCTTGGGCTTTTAAATCTTTAATTTATTATTGAATTATTGTTGTTTTTGTTGTTGTTTTTGTTGATAATTATAAAATATTTAATTATAAATCATTTACGTTCGTTGTCGCTTTTGGAAGGTCTCATGCGCCATGAAGGTGAAACTCTGAAACTCAAATCGGTTATGTGTATACCAGTGTGTGTGTGAGTGTGTGTGAATGTGGTTTACATTTCATTAAAAGCTGGCTTAAGCGCATTTAAATGTAAAATTATTATACAATTTTTCGCCACATGCCGCATGCCACATACCATTTAAAACCTGCATATGCAAATGACTATAGTATATACCAAATTTTGAAAGTATTTTGTAAATTCATCTGACTATAGTTTTAAATAACCAATTTCGGTTTTATTAATATCATTTGTCTTTTGTCTTTGGGCACGTTTCGATCATTGAGTGGTATTGGAGATTGTATTGAGGCTTGCCTGTACAGGTTAAACTGACTGAAGTGCGCATTACAAAGTTGCCCAACGAGAATCGAAGTTAATTGCATTTATCTGAAAATTGTTCGTCTATCAGGTAATGTTTCAACATAAATTGTAATTAATTAATGGCTGATACAAATGCTATTGATGTGATATCTTTATTGAAGGTTGCAATTACCTATTGGCATGGAATGTTGCTTATTACTGGCTTTTATAATGCAACACTTAATTTAATTGTACATTACAAATTGACACATAAAATAAGACTTGTTTCCCTCATACT
>JAEIGM010000194.1:0-61908 GCA_018903735.1 Drosophila cardini
TGGATGATAAAACCGAGATCATCTCATCTGGAACTCAACTAGTTACATTCGACACCTACGCGCTGATCAACGGAACCCGATACGTGAACCGCAACAACGTCCAAGAAAGATTCCCGGGAGTTGCAGCGTCACCCTTATTGAATATCACAGGTCATAGTGACATACTAAGCCTTCCATACCTCCACCGTCTAAATGAGGAAAATCTAGGCTACATCAGAGAGATGAGAGACGATGCTATGTCCGGCACTAGGTCCATGTTGGTGTTTGGCATGGGCGTCATAACCTGCTCTATGATTTGCGGGAGCATTGCCCTCTATCAGTACGTCAAGAAAAGGCGAGCTTCCCGACGCTTTGGACAAATGATCGAGCAGGTGCAGAAGGCTTACAACGTGACCAGGGACGGTCAGTCTTTGGAGGGGGAGTAGTTAACTGTGAGCGCCCAGCGACCCCAAAATGGAAAGAGTATTCTCACGATGTTGGGGTCGCAGCGACTGAATCAGCAGTTACGCCAGTCAGCAAGAATGTCCAAAACTCGGGTGTCAAGTGCGGCTACGCCAGCGATCAGCGGAGTAAAGTCAGTGCCCCGCAACATTCTTGCATAACATCCGCCGAGTAACATAACACTCTGCACGAGGCGCTAACGCTGCACTTTGCCGGTGCGGCTGCCAACAACAGCGGCGGCAGCGACACCGCGGCCAGCGACAATGTGGCTAACGACAGCGACAGCGCTGCCGACGGCAGCGGCGGCGTCGCCAATGACCATAGCTTAGTTATTAAGAATTTATGCTTTGTAGATTTAGTTTGTAATCATTCATATTGAACGGCGGACGCCTTTAATAAATGTACTTTGCAAATCTCACCGGTACTCGTGGTATTAATGAATTCGAAACGAGTGACTACATCTAAATAATAACTTATATATTGTGTACTGTTGACTTCTTCAATTGTCCAATTTTTATACCCGTTACTCGTAGAGTAAAAGGGTATATTGTATTCGTTGCAATGTATGTAACAGGGAGAAGGAGACATGGCAGACCCCATAAAGTATATATATTCTTGATCAGCATGACTAGCCGAGTCGATATAGCCATGTCCGTCTGTCCGTCCGTCTGTCCGTCTGTGTGAACAAAAGGATCTCAGAGACTATAAGAGCTAGAAAGGCGCGAGTGGTCGCAAACGAAAGATAAAATGCCCAAGCAGTACAAGTTTGCTTTTGTTTTTTGACACGCCCACTTTAGGGCGTTCTATGTGCATACAAAGGTAAAAACAGGTAAAAATAGCATGTTTTAGTATAGAAAACTTTTTTGTTAGTAATGCTATCTAAACCAAATTGACACATAAAGTACACACCTAGGGAGTACATATACTGACCAAGTTTGATCCAAATCGGACAACTATATCATATAGCTCCCATAGGGACAATCGGTCAAAAATACGCTCCAAATATGAATTTATATGAATAACTTTTGCGTTGGCCAATCAATCGAAGTGAAACTTACACAGAATATATCTGTCAAAAATATAAACATATTGACTAAGTTTCATCCAAATCGGAGGACTATATCGGATAGCTCCCATAGGGACAATCGGTCAAAAATACGCTCCAAATATGAATTTATGTGAATAACTTTTGCATTGGCCAAGCAATCGACGTAAAACTTACACAGAATATATCTGTCAATAATATAAATATATTGACCAAGTTTCATTCAAATCGGACGACTATATCGTATAGCTCCCATAGGGACGATCGGTCAAAAATACGCTGTAAATATGATTTTGTATGAAAATTTTCTGCGTTTCTCAAGTCATCTGAATTTAAATCAATAGGGTCGATTAACTAAACGATTGTACTATTATTAATATTATTAATAATATATTATATTGTTAATAATATAATTAAACTGAGTAACGGGTATCCTAAAGTCGCGAGGCGACTATAGCATTCTTTCTTGTTTGTCTTATTATACCCGTTACTCGTAGAGTAAAAGGGTATATTGTATTCGTTGCAATGTATGTAACAGGGAGAAGGAGACATGGCAGACCCCATAAAGTATATATATTCTTGATCAGCATGACTAGCCGAGTCGATATAGCCATATCCGTCTGTTCGTCTGTCCGTCTGTGTGAACAAAAGGATCTCAGAGACTATAAGAGCTAGAAAGGCCCGAGAGGTCGCAAATGAAAGATAAAATGCCCAAGCAGTACAAGTTTGTTTTTGTTTTTTGACACGCCCACATTAGGGCGTTCTATGTTCATACAAAGGTAAAAACAGGTAAAAATAGCATGTTTTAGTATAGAAAACTTTTTTGTTAGTAATGCTATCTAAACACAGAAAGTACACGTCTAGGGATTACGTATACTGACCAAGTTTGATCCAAATCGGACAACTATATCATATAGCTCCCGTAGGGACAATCGGTCAAAAATACGCTCCAAATATGAATTTATATGAATAACTTTTGCGTTGGCCAATCAACCGAAGTGAAACTTACACAGAATATATCTGTCAATAATATAAACATATTGACTAAGTTTCATCCAAATCGGACGACTATATCGTATAGCTCCCATAGGGACAATCGGTCAAAAATACGCTCCAAATATGAATTTATATGAATAACTTTTGCGTTGGCCAATCAATCGAAGTAAACCTTACACAGAATATATCTGTCAATAATATAAACATATTGACTAAGTTTCATCCAAATCGGACGACTATATCGTATAGCTCCCATAGGGACAATCGGTCAAAAATACGCTCCAAATATGAATTTATATGAATAACTTTTGCGTTGGCCAATCAACCGAAGTGAAACTTACACAGAATATACCTGTCAATAATATAAACATATTGACTAAGTTTCATCCAAATCGGACGACTATATCGTATAGCTCCCATAGGGACAATCGGTCAAAAATACGCTCCAAATATGAATTTATATGAATAACTTTTGCGTTGGCCAATCAACCGAAGTGAAACTTACACAGAATATATCTGTCAATAATATAAACATATTGACTAAGTTTCATCCAAATCGGACAACTATAGCCTATACCTCCCATAGGACAAATCGGTCGAAGATTGTTGATTTGTATGGAAAACCGCGCACTAGAAGGAGTACGGGGTCTATTACAGTCGGCTCGCTCGACTGTAGCCTTTCTTACTTGTTTATTGTTAATAATATAATTAAACTGAGTAACGGGTATCCTAAAGTCGCGAGGCGACTATAGCATTCTTTCTTGTTTTTAAATGGAGCTGCGTTGTATACTTGACAAACCAGTATTTACATTAACATAGCTAAATATAACCCAATTTTTGATAGCCTATTTCCTTTAGTTGAATGTTTACTTTTATTCGAATGATCTTCCGATTCTTGAACTCCAATTAGTGGACATATTTTACTAATAGGATGCGTTACTAACCTTTCTTAAACTCTTATCTTTGCTACTCTTACTTCTTCGATTTTTCCTAAGGGCCACTTGGCTGGATGACAGTTTTCAGACTTTATCAAAACTATTTGCCCTTTTTCCATATTTTCATTTTCCCGTTTCCATTTATTTCTTTGCTGTAATGTATGTAAATAATCTTCTTTCCATTTTATCCAAAACTCTTTTTTAATTTTCTTGATTTCCACCTGTCAAAGTAGTTCATTTTCTCCTCATTTATATTGCTTCTAATTTTGGTCTACCAATTAGAAAATGTCCAGGAGTTAATACTTCCATATCTTCAATATCTTCTCCAATAGTGTATAAAGGACGAGAATTTAATACTCCTTCAACCTGACTTAACAGAGTAGCCAACTCTTCATACGTCAAAATTGTATCACCAATTGTCTTTGTTAGATGATATTTTACTGATTTTACTCCCGCCTCCCAAATACCACCGAAATGCAGTCCTGCCGGGGGGATAAAATGCCAACTAATATCCTCATTTTCTAAATATGGAGCGATTTTTTCGTTATTATTAATTGCTCTTTGAAAATCTTCATTTAATTTTCTAGCAGCACCCAGAAAATTTTTCCATTGTCTAAATAAATGTTTGCAAATTTTTCTCTTATAAATCTTTTTAAAGCTGCTAAAAATGCATCTGTTGTAAGGTCACTTACAACTTCAAGATGTATAGCTTTGGTTGCCATACATACAAATACAGCAATGTAGCCTTTATACGATTTAATTCCCCGTTTTTTGGAACATTTTATATTGTATGGCCCTGCGTAATCTACTCCTGTATTTATAAATGGGTAATCTGGTGTAATTGTATATTTTGGGAGGTCACCCATTATCTGTTCTGCTGTCGTCTGCCGATATCTTGCACAAGTTATACATATTTTCAACTGTTTTTTCAAACTATTCCTAAGTCCAACTATCCAATATCGTCTTTGAATGTAACTTCTCATAAGGTTGACTCCACCATGCAATGTTTCTCTATGTGCCTTTTTTTATAATCATATCTGTTAAGTGACTTTTGTTTAAAATTAATGGGTGTTTAACGTGGAAGCATGCATTCGAGTTCCGCAATCTTCCACCAACTCTAAGTAACCCATCTTCGTCTTAAAATGGGTTTAAACTTAGTATTTTGCTCTTTGTTTCAATATCTCTTTTTTGAGATATACATTTAATTTCTGCATAAAAATGAATCGTCTGCTGCTGTTTGATTATTAAGTTTCGATCAGACTTTATCTCATTCACTGTTGGGAACACTTTCTTTTTCACTTTTATTTCAATAAATCTTAATACATATGCCACTACTTTTTTGAGTTTTCCTATACAAGAGAACTTATCTGTTAATTCCTGTATAATTTCAGAATTACTATCTAAAGTAGTTGTACAAATTAATGTATTAGGTTCAACTTTTTTTCTTTTGGCCAGTGTTCAATTGACTTAGCAAGCCAATGAGGTCCTGTCTACAAATGTCACAATCTTTTAATTTGTCTGCATCTAATCCTCTTAACGCTATATCTGCTGGGTTGTCTTCAGATTTAACATGTCCCCATTCGACATCTTTCAATTTTTGGATATCATCTGTTCTTCGCCTAATAAATTTGTTTTTAATAGCTCCATTCCTTATCCAAGCAAGAGTAATAGCTGAGTAGCTCCAAGCATAAGATTTTGTAAATATTCCTAAGGCTTCCTTCACTCTTTCCATTAATGTTGCTAAGAGATGAGCTGCACATAATTCTAACTTAGGAATCGTTTCTCTATTCTTTTTGGGATTCATTTTACTTTTGCTTGTGATTATCATCACCTAACGACCGATTTTTGCATATACCACAGCTGAATATGCTTTTTTGGAGGCATCTGCAAACCCGTGTATTTGAGTCAATACATCGTTCTGCTTTTTCAGCCATCTAGGAATTCTGAGATTTTCCAAAGTTACCAATTTTTTCATAAATACTTCCCAGTATCCTGAATCGTCCTCTGATTAATCTTTATCCCACTCTATTTCCGCTAACCATAGTTTCTGCATAAACAATTTACCGACTATGGTTACTGGAGATAACCAACCTAAAGGGTCATACATTTTTGCTAATATAGATAGAACTATTCTTTTATTTATTTTGTTTACGTGTTCGCATTGAATATTAAATTTTAACTCATCTTTAACAGGTTCCCATTGTAAACCTAGCGTCTTTATCGATTCATTTTCTTTAAAACTTAATATTTTTTTTGTCTTCTGAACATCCTACGCTCGCTTAAATCCCTTAAATTCAACATTATCTAATTCTAGCAAAATTAGTTTAACAATATCTTTAACTTCTTGTATTGTGTTTGCGCCTGTAATTAGATCGTCTATATAAAAATCGTTTTTAATTATGTCTTTGTTGGAAATATATTCATCTGGCAACACACTCCATCTGGTAACCATTATTCTATCGTTTAACCTTACGATAGTACTTGTTAAAAACTACTCATGAAGAGAAGTTAGAACGTAGCGTCACAACGAAATGTATAAAACTCTTTATTTCCTTATATCACAATAAAATGTAACTCTCTTGAATAAATAATTACATCAGGTTATGGGCCAAGCACCCTTCCACTGCGCGCCAAAAGGAATTGTGAAAATAAGTTTGGAAAATATATATGTGCGTAAATATATATTTGAAAAATTTCGAGTCGTTGTGAAATAGCTTTTAACCAGAAGACGCCTGTGTGGCGGCGCGCATTTTTTCATACAAAAACTGTTGTTGCTTGTGTAGCTCAAAGTTGTTGCTTGTGTAGCAAAAGAAAATATAACACAGAAAGTTAATTGATGAACAAACTGAAAATGAGTATTGCAAATGTGCGTATAGAGCCTTTAGGCAAGGAAAATTATGACACCTGGAAAATTCAAGTGCAAGCTCTTCTAACAAAGAACAATACTTGGAAATACGTGAACGGTTCATGTGAAAGAACAGAAGCAAACAGCGTACTGTGGATGGAGGAAGACGCAAAAGCTAAATCGGACTTGATTCTAGCAATGTCACCATCGGAATTGAAACAAATCAAGAATTGCAATACATCGAATGAAATATAACAAAAGTTGCAGAGCATATATCAGTCCACAGGTCCCGCCCGCAAAGCAGCTCTGTTAAAGTCATTAATTCTGTTGAAATTAGACCCTGGCGGCGATATGAGAAGTTATGTTGACAAGTTTTTCGACATCGTGGACAAAATAAATGAAGTCGCTCTAGTGAGGATCGAAGAGCTATTAACAATCCTGCTGTTATATAGCATTCCAGAAGAGTACGAATCGTTTCGAATTGCGATTGAAACTCTGGACAATCTGATCGAACCAGAAACACTGAAAATCAAGCTACTTGATGAATATGAGGCGCGAAACAGGAACAAAAGTGAAGTATCTCCAGGAACATTGATGGCACACAAGAAGAATTTCAAAAAGAAGTCGGAGCCTAGTAAGAACTTCAAGTTCAAGTGCTACAACTGTGGTAAGCTTGGCCACAAAGCAGCAGATTGCAGATCGAATAAACAAATGAACGAGAAAGAGAGCAGCAATCCGAATCGGAGCATGTATATAGAAGCAGCAAAGACTTTTACTAGTGGATACAAGGGCTGGTGTCTAGATTCCGGAGCTACGTCACACATGTGCTCACAAAAGGAAAGATTCGAAAAAGTATGTGCAGTAAAATGTCCAGTACTGAAGCTGGCCAACGGAGAAACTACATCTATTGAAGGAAGTGGTGTTGTAGAATTGAAACCAACAAAGAAGTTTGCAGCAAATTTGATGAACACACTCTACGTACCCGAGCTGAGAGAGAACCTTTTATCTGTGTCAAAAATTTGTGATCACGGATACAACATATTGTTTAAAAGGGACAAGGCTGAAATCTTCAGAGCTTCAAATGGAAAGATAGCGTTCACCGCTAAACGAACACAGGATTTGTACCATGTTGAAGAAGCAATCAGGAGTGGCACGAGCGTTTCGGACATCTCAACGAGAAAAATCTGAAAGACATTATAAAATCAGGAAAAATTGAAGGCGTTGAACTAAGCCCCAAAGAAAACTTGGACATTTGCGAAGTGTGCATTAAGGGGAAGCAGTCACAGAAGCCGTTCCCAATATCGAAAACCAAGTCTACGGAATTACTGGAAGTTGTACACAGCGATGTATGTGGACCGATGCGTGTCAACAGCAATGGAGGGAGTCGTTACTTTGTGACGTTCATAGACGATTACTCCAAATGGTGTGAACTGTATACACTAAAGAGCAAGTCGGAAGTTTTTGAAAAATTTAAAGAATTCAAAAACTATGTGGAACGTCGAACCGGTGCAAAGTTGAAGACACTAAGAACGGACAACGGCACAGAATATACAAGTAAGGAGTTCAACAAATACTTGGTGGATGCAGGGATAAAGCACGAGTACTCAGTGGAGTACACACCACAGCAGAATGGCACGGCAGAACGCAAGATCAGGACTCTCGTGGAGATGACACGTTGTATGATGATTCAATCATCAGTCCCGTCTAGCTATTGGGCTGAAGCAGTAAACACAGCAAACTACGTAAGGAACAGATGTCCATCCAGAAGCCTAGGTGGCGAGACACCGTTCAAGTTTTGGAATAAGCGAATTCCAATAGTAAAGCATCTGCGGACTTTCGGGCAAATTGTGTATTCGCTCGAGCAGAGGTCCAAGGGCAAATTCAGCCCAAAATCGAAAATGAAGATATTCATTGGATACTGCAGTAATGCCAAAGCGTACAGGCTGTACGATCCAAGGACCAGGGCCGTATCCAAGAGCCGAGATGTCGTTTTTACAAATAAATTTGGTAAAAGCACCACATATGAAGAGTTTATCACCCAAGAGCCAGAGGTTGAAACTGAATACATAAATGTGGAAGAAAACGATGAAATAGTGGACGAAGAAGACCAAAGTATGCCTGAAGAAACACAGGAAACAGCTAGCCAGGAAGCTAGCAGACGAGGCCCAGGAAGACCACGGAAACAATACACAGGTAAACCAGGTCGTCCAAAACTAATCTACAATCGTACAGTTACAGTTCCAAATGAGACGCAAGATTCCGAATCAGAGGAATTCTTCGAAGCAACGTCACTTGTCAGCAGAGACAATCTAACTCCTGATGATGCGCTAAAAGGCGCAGATGCGTCAGAATGGAAGAAAGCGTTCATAAATGAATACAAGGCGTTGGAGAAAAAATAATACGTGGGAAATTGTAAGCCGACAAGATGGTCAGAAAGTGATCGATACCAAATGGGTTCTTCGCACGAAGTATAAGCCAAATGGCGAAATTGATTGTCGAAAAGCAAGGCTGGTCGCAAAAGGGTATACACAACGCGAGGGTATCGACTACAACGAAACCTTCTCACCAGTGGCAAGAATTGGATCGATACGAGCATTGATTGCTTTAGCTGTGGAGCTAACACTTGACGTATACCAGATCGATTTTAACAGCGCATATTTGAATGGAGATATTGAAGAAGATATTTACATAAATATTCCTCCAGAGCTAAATGACATTCTTACGGCCAAAGAAAAACAGAAGTACGGCAAAAACAAAGTTTGCAAAATGAAGAAGGCGCTGTATGGTTTGAAGCAGAGTGGACGTCAATGGTACAAAAAGCTTGATGCCAAGCTTAAGGAGGTCGGACTAAATCCAGTAGCTGCCGACCCATGCGTGTACTTGAAAAAGACTGGTAAGGAAATCATCATGGTATCACTGTATGTAGATGATCTCATTGTTGCGACCAATAGCGAAAAAATGCTGGAAAGCTTGAAGTCTGAACTGGCCAGGAACTTTGAAATAAAGGATTTAGGAAAATTATCCTACTTCCTTGGAATCGAGTTCAAACAGGACAAGAAGAAGGAAATGATCTCAATAAGTCAGCCAAAATATATAAAGGATATATTGAAACAGTTCAACATGGAAGATTGTAAAACAACGAGCACACCAATCAACACGGGCATTAAGTTATCAGTGGATATGTGTCCGAAAACAGAATCTGAAAAGTAAGAGGCCCTGAAATTACCGTATCAGAGTTTAGTTGGTGCATTGATGTGGCTTGCTGTATCAACACGGCCGGATATTGCACATGCAGTTAGTCTGCTCAGCCAGTACAACGCAAATCATGGACAACAACACTGGGTGGCCGCAAAACGAGTGCTACGCTACCTTAAAGGAACCCAAAATCGAGGTTTGGTGTACATGCGAAGTAGCCAAAGTTTGATGGGCTATACAGACGCCGACTGGGCATCAAATGTTGACGATCGCAGATCTTTCACAGGTTTTGCATTCATCATGGCGAGAACTGCGATATCATGGGAATGTCGCAAACAAAGGACTGTCGCACTATCCAGTACAGAAGCTGAATACATGGCGTTGTCAGATTCTTCCAAGGAAGCAGTTCACCTAAGAAGCTTCTTGCGCGAAGTAATGGGGGAAGTCCAAACAACGAAGATCTACAACGACAACCAAGGTGCTGGACAACTCACGAAGAATCCTGTATTTCATAAGCGAACGAAGCACGTCGACATCCGTCACCACTTCATACGAGAGCTTGTAGAAAAAGGGAATATTTGCATCGAGTACATACCGACCACAGAGATGCCAGCAGATGTACTTACAAAGGGGCTGACAACATCGAAACACGAATTGTGTGTGTCAGCACTAGGCATGCGAACTATCGACTAGTGTGGTGCCATCTGAGGGGAAGTGTTGGAAATATATTCATCTGGCAACACACTCTATCTGGTAACCCTTATTCTATCGTTTAACCTTACGATAGTACTTGTTAAAAACTACTCATGAAGAGAAGTTAGAACGTAGCGTCACAACGAAATGTATAAAACTCTTTATTTCCTTATATCACAATAAAATGTAACTCTCTTGAATAAATAATTACATCAGTCTTTAATGTTCTCGTTGTTATAATTTTTAGCGATTTCTAATAAAGTTCTAGTCGCTAAATATGAAGCTGATGCCGTTCCGTATGGTACAGTCGTAAGTTTGTATGTTTTCAGTTTATCAGATGGAGAGTCTCTCCAGACTACGTTCAAACATTTCTGATCATCTTCCTCAATATTTATCTGTCGGTACATTTTTTCTATATCTGAGGAGAATACAACTTGCCATTTACGCCACTTTAATAAAATATCAAAAATATCTTTTCGGACTTTTGGTCCAGTCCACATGATGTCATTAAGACTTTTATTATTTGTGCTTTTAGCCGAGGCGTCAAACACAACTCTTAATTTTGTTGTTAGACTGCTATCCCTTAAAACTGCTTGATGAGGAAGATAATATTTCCCTACTTCATTTAACTTTGTATGCTCTTTAAATGGAATTTTCACGATAAACCTTCCACTGCTATCTTTCCTTGTAGTTTCCACTTAGTTTTTCACAAATTTCTGCTTCTAAATCATTTTCATCTTCATCTTCTAGCTCCCAAAATTTGTATACATCTTTCATTTCTAGTGTTGTTGCTGTGATTACAGGATTTCCTTTTGATTTGGTGCACCCTGAAACTCCCCAACCAAATTCTGTGTTTTGTCCAAGGAGTCCGTCTATTTTAATTATCCCATTTCTCATTATTTGGGAATACAGATCGGCTCCAACAATTAGATCTACTCTGCTAGGCTTATTAAAATTTGGGTCAGCTAAAATATAGCTTAGCCATTTATTTTTATTAATATTATTTGTTTGACCTGGCAGGGCTTTCATTAATTTTGGCAATACAATTGCTTCCGTATAGAAACATTGTCTTCCCACATTACAGGGTTTTAAACAGAACATAACTTTGTTGATGTACTTGATGTACTTGAGTTAGTTGCTGAAACTCCACTTATTTCTGTTAGCTTTTTTATTCTAAATAAATTTAGAAATTAAACAGCTTCTTCAGAAATTATAGTGTATTGCGATCCACTATCTATCAATGCTCTCAAAATTTCAAAATCACCATTTTTCGCTTGAACTTTTACTATTGCTGTTGCTCATAGTGCTTGTTCTTTAGCTACACATGCGTTCACTTTCTCGTTAGAAATGTGTAACATTGAATTATGTGGTCTTCTGCAAAAAGTACATAAATTTTTTATACCTTGAGAATCTTTTTTGACTGCTTCGATTCTTTCTCCTGGACTCATAGCTTTAAAATTGTAACAGTGTACCGCATGATGTCCAGGTTTCTTGGAAATCGGGCAGTTTACAGCGAAATTTTTGTTTGGTTGAAAGCTCGGATTTCTCTTATCCTCGCTTTTTAATGAACTTATGGAACCATAGCGTTGTTCCAAAAAGTCCTTGACATCTGACAACTCTTGAATCTCCGTTGTCTTTTTTACGTAAGATTCATTAAGCTGCAGTGTCTCCTTGTTCAATTTACGCAAAATAATATGCGCAAGGGTACTGTCTACTACATTAGATATACACTCATCGAAATTCAATTAAAGGCAACTGCATTTTTGCAGATAGACCTAAAAAAAAACACAAACTTCGTATAACGGGACCTTCTTCTCTTTGATTTTTTTTGCCTAGACCTTCGTCTTCTGTTTTAAGCATATACAAAAAATGTACAGTTAGTTTTGTCGCTTCAATAAATAAATTTTGCACGCATACATTATTTTTGGTGCTATTTTCTGCGAAATTCAATTAAAGTCATTTCGTTTTAAGTCGTGAAAAGAGGTCAGTGAAGGATTTTGAGCTGTGTTTTTTGTTATAGAATTTATTAAACGTATCTTTTTTAAACGATTAGTGTGGTTTTAAGCGGTGTTTTTCAATCTATTTTGCAATGGGAAGAGGAGAGACGCTGACAAAGGAAGAAATCGCTCAAGTCCTTGCATACAAGGATGTGGGTTGGTCTAACCGAAAAATTGCACGCAAATTGAAACGCTCTCCAACTGCTGTAAATAGTGTTGTAAATATGAAAGAAAATTACAACAAAAACAGGAAAAATTCGAATAATCAAAAGGTGTCATCACAAGCAAAAGCAGCTATTATACGCGCAGGACTTCAAAAAAATGCAACTCCTTCTAAGATTGTAAAGATTTAGTCCTTCCAATAACAGAACGACGTGTTCAGCAAATTTTGGCAACTAGCAACCGGCTAATATGGAAGAAATTGAAGTCTAAGCCGGCTCTATCTAACGCCCACAAAGTGGCACGTTTTGACTTTGCAAAACAACACATGTCCTGGTCGGAAAATTGGAAGCAAGTGGTTTTCTCAGATGAGAAAAAGTTCAATTTAGATGGCCCTGATGGTTTTAATTATTACTGGCATGGAATTCGGCAACCTGAACAATACTTCACAACGCGAAACTTTGGTGGCGGATCATTAATGGTATGGGCTGCATTTATCTACCACAATCGAACCCCAATTTGCAAATTTTCCGGGCGTTTGAATTCTCAAGGATACATCAACTTATTGGAGAATGTTCTTCTGGACTTCTTGGATGAACCAAGTAGTGATTCAATATTTCAACAGGATAATGCGGCCATACACGTTTCACGGGCTAGTCGAGCCTGGTTTCAGGAGATGCAAATCACCACCATGTCATGGCCTGCTCGATCTCCGGACTTAAATCCTATAGAGAACATGTGGGGGAACCTTGCCAGGCGGGTTTATGCAGGCGGAAGAAAATTTCAATCGGTGGAAGAACTTAGAAAAACGGTTTCTCAGGAATGGTCTGAAATACCACAACCCGAGTTTCAAAAAACGATTGATTCGATGCCAAATCGGGTTTTTGAAGTAATTCAAGAATCTGGGGGATGCACCCATTATTAATTAGCATTTAGACGTTTTTATAAAGTTTGTTTTTGATTTTTAAACATTATAAACCAAAAGTGCCTTTAATTGAATTTCGCGCTTTATTATGAAATATTTTTGTTTTTCTTACATTATAAGTTTCTTGTTTGAAAAAAATATAAAAAAATGGTTGAGTTTAACATAAAACGATTAAAAAGATGTGATTTAATATAAAACGTTATACCAACATGCACAGCATTCAAAGTAAGCTAACAAAAATGAGTGCCTTTAATTGAATTTCGGGGAGTGTATTTGCTTTTAGTTTAATAATAAGCATAGCGTCATTGCTAGCATCAATAAAATTTTTTATTTATTTTTCAGACTCTATGTTTAAACAAGGTAAATCAATCAACCTGTTTAACTGGACTGAAAAAACTTTTCTTTTATTTTCAAACCGTTTGGCCAATAGTTCCCAAACGATGTCATTATTATTTACGGAGCCAGTGAGCAAATATGATACCATGCTCCTGGCTTCACCTTTGTTGGGTTTTTCTGTTTATATAGGCGGGGAATACCGTATAAAAGAAAACGAAGCTGTTCATTCGGTTAATGCTTTAATAGAACTGAAACTTAATTTCACAATACATGAAGTGCTTACATAATAGAGTTGCCCGATTATATTCAGCTGGTAATGTCAACATAACTCTGCTAGATAACATAATTTCAACAACCTTTTAATGCCGATTTCAATTAATAATATTTCACGGTCACACTTAAGTCCTCTCTGTCATGGATTATTTCCATAAATAATTAAAAAAATGAATCCCACTCTCTAGGTTCCCCATAAAAGGTGGGTACTTTAATTTTTGGTAGAGGTGGAAGATCTTCTGTCTTCACGACTACCCTATTTGTGTTTAGACTTGATTGCTAATATGTTAATCATTTTTTGAGCATCAAATTTTAACTTTGCAACGTCTTCGTTGCAATGAATATCTTGTTTTGCAAAGATATTTATTTTTTCTTGGATTCTATTCCAAAAAAAATTAATTTTGTTTTTTTCTAACGCTACTCCACTCCGGGGATGCATTTTTTAATTTTTTTTCACTTTCCTGAATATAATCTCTAAGTTGCATTAGATTACCATCTAACTTATCTGCAAGCTTACTATTTTATATTTTTACTGGAACGTTTTCTGTTCCCGCATCAATAACTTTTGTTGAACATGCATATTGTTCACTTATAGATTTTATAGTATTTAATGTTTTTTCATAATTTTTTTTATTAGAATAGTCATGATCGACTGCTCCAATTTTTAAGAGATAGGAGTGATTGTTTATAAACTTATTTTTAAGTCCTTTTAACTTTTCAATTGATGGGCTGGAAATAATTCCGGCTTCAATCTCCTGAATTTTCTTTACAATTATAGCTTGATTTTCAAGCAAACTTATTGTTGCTTTTGTTGTTGATGCTGCTAATGAAGCTGACGGTGGTGCTGGCGCTGCTGATGTTGATGACGCTGACTCTGCTGACGCTGACGCTGACTCTGTTGACGCTGACTCTGCTGACGCTGACGTTGACTCTGCTGACGCTGACTCTGACTTTTCGCTCTTGGGGTTGTAAATCTTCTGTTGAACTGGTCGTTGTCTTCGGCTCTTGGGGCTGTAAGTCCTCTTGCGAGCCGATCCTTGATTCTGGCTGCTTGAATCCATCGACGTATTTTTATTTCACTTTCCGATGTTAGCCCCGGAAACGCTATAATTTTGTGCACGCCGATTTAACTTTCTCGATCATACACAATTTATTAAAATTTTTTTTTTTTTTCAAAAACAAAATACTCTTCCTCTTATATTTTTGAGCGCTCGAGCCAAAAAAATTTGTATTAATCCTTTTCGGATATTTATATAAACTCTGCCTCTAAAAGAGAGCACGAGCAATCAGTTCTGTGCTTCTTATCACCGGTGGAGGATAGCAACAGACCGATTTATTTTGCAACCTTAAGTATTCATTATAAGGTGCTGGTTTATAATTCTGTGTAATAATGCCCGAAGGACCAGTGAATAAATGGACAACAAGACTTTTTTGTTTGAGCACAAAAATTGAAATGTTTTTATTTTCCAACAATCCTCGGCTTATATAGCATGCAATTACATTGAAGAATAGTTCATCTCTAAAATATTTCTAATTTACTTTTTTACCACACGCACAGGATAGAGTGCGGTTTATATTTAGATCTAGTCTTATTCTAGGCTTCGTTTCTAAGCATGGAAACGGGTCGCAAGCAGAGATAAACAAAAGTATTTTTAGATTAGACATTTAGGGTTCACATAGTTTCTTAAAACTATCGCTGGGTTGTTATTGTCTCATTACATAAAATGTTCATGCTTAAACAACAACTGCTTGACAGAAGCAGTTAATAAATGGTTGATTTATTTTATTTCAGACAAACATCTATACTTATTCGCAATGATCGAAAGCGTCATCATCGAAGTTTGCCAAGTGGACGAGGAAATAAAATAAGCAGTCGCAGTTTGTGCAGTCGAAATCATTGCCAGAAACCATAAACAAAATCAGTAATGGAAAATCATTCCAATTTAATCAGAGCGATTTTGGAAGGTGCGGACGGTCAGGACACAAGAAAGATATTTAGATGTGCCCGGCACGCCAGATTAAATGAAATCGATGCTCTTGTCTAGGTAATATGCCCGCAGATGCCGAACAAACCTTAAACGCCCATACCCATACCCATCGAATGATAAGGAAGTGATTTGAAATTCCAAGCGCAAATATGTACACAGAATTGAAGATGGGCATTCAGAGGAAAATAAGACAATCCAAAGGAATTGTTTGAAGATAAACAGTGACGATTAAAAATTGTTGGGGGTCTCTTAAGGTTTACCCAAAAAACGCGGCTTAAAAGTTCTTGAAATTACAATTTTTTAATCCAATTACCTTTTGAAATTACGTCATAATAGCATTTGAAATCAAGTATCCCTTGTATTGTCCGTCAAAAAATATAATATTAATCTAGTATTCATAGTGAAATATGCTAAAATCTATAGTTTTTATCTAGTATTCAATGCACAACATGACAAAAAAAATTTAAATCTCGTAGTCAATGGCAAGATTTCTGAATGCACTTTATATTGCCTTTTTCGAAGAAGTTCACTCGAGAAATGTATTTCCAATAAAGTGCATCTTGAAAAAAACAAGTAAGAAAGGCTACAGTCGAGCGTGCCGACTGTAAAAGACCCCGTGCTTCTTCTAGTGCGCGTTTTTCCATACAAATCACCAATCTTCGACCAAATAGTTCTATGGGAGTTATAGACTACAGTTTTCCGCTCAGTAACAAACTTGGTGAGGATAGTTATAATGGTACCATACACATAATGTGTTAGTTCGGTTGTAATCGCTCAACTAAGACTTCATGTCTCCATACAAATCACCAATCTTCGACCGGTTTGTCCTATGGGAGCTATAGGCTATAGTTGTCCAACCCGGATTAAACTTGGTGAGGCTACCTTTAATGGTACCATTCAAATAATGTGTGAGTTTGTAGACAGACATATATCGACTCGGCTGTTGATGCTGATCAAGAATATATATACTTGGGGAGTCGGCCATATCACCTTCTGCCTTTTACGCACATATCGCTTCTGACAAACTATATGGACTAATAAGAAATATAATAAGGAACACAAAAATTATTAAATATTATGTAAAATACAAAAATTTTAAATAAATTAAGTAGGATTGCAAGATTTTATTTCATTAAATGAGAGCAGGCTTTGAATACGTCTGCATCTCAAAAAAGTTACCGTAAGAAGTGAGTAAATCAAAATAAACTTATTCTTATGTCATCCTGTCCGAAAGTGTCTTACCATAGATAGTCGATACTTATGCTAGATAACACTACTTAATCGAAATTTAACATGACTAGCTTAACGATCCATCAATAAATACTTTCTATAACATGTATTATCGATATTCACTTTTTCAAAACACCTTACAATTAATTTGTTAAGTATATTAAACAGGTGCTCAGTAGTCATCCTGTTTTTACCGTAGTATCTATAAGACAGCAATATTGACAAGCTATGAGATATAAATTTGGTAAACAGTCTGTCTGAAAGCTCAATCGGGTCTTAACAATGCATTTCTTAAAGCGTGGAAATGGCGTTCTTAGTGATGATATTATTTACACAATAAGTTGATTAATGTTTAGATTGGATGGAGGATAGACGTGTTCTGGGTCACCTAGATACCGCAGGAGCCGTAGAGAACCCACCCAAAGATGGTGCTCCGGGCCACTGAAAGGTTTGCCGTACTAGGAAGACAGCCAGCCTGGATAACATCCGAATAGATGTCAGCCCCAAAGATGATGGACGCGACCTCCGGCTGGTGAAATTGCGAATCAGGCAAGCGAACTTATGAACGGCATCGGAGACCTCCCGCACGGGGGTGCCGATCCGTAAGTCCTTCTCAACCCTCAGAATGATTTCTCGTCGGAAGCTTGACCCGTGGGAGATCTCATGATCGCCATGCTGGCCCGTTCGTCCCCGACTCAGGTTATAGATTATCCCAACGCCTCGACAAAGGATGCACTAATGTGGTTTTCTCGGGTTCGCACTCATTCAATACCACGCGTGCATCAAATTGCTTTTGGCCGTTGCCAACTGGGACGAAGCCGTGGGCATTGTTATCTATGTGTATTGCCAGATCGTTATACAATAATCGTTCACATTTAACATAACCCGCACTAACCAATGTTAGATAACATAACTATGTTGGATGCCTTGATTCTCTTATGTTAATAAACAGTCACAATTCAGTACTCAACAGAGATATATGATTGCTACTCTTGGAACACAACAGGCGTCATCATCGTCTCCTTGTGATCTAGCAAGGAGGTGAAAGTCGGTGCTCTGGCAGACCGTCGAGAGACATAACGTCTTTTTACGGATGCCTGATCGATGAATCAGGGTGTGGTGCTTCTGTCCACAAACTCAGCAGCTTTCGCTGCTTCTACAAGTGCTGATCAAGTGCTCGTGGGCCAAAAAGTTGGGTGACTGTTCCGCTCTTCTTGTTGGGGTCGTGGTTGGCTTGAAGCTAACTCTGGGATACTGTTGTTCAAACCTTAAAGTAGACAAGCGATTATTGGATACGATTGCCTTGATGGAGTTTTACATTAGGACAAAACGAGGACAAATAACTACAACATTGCAGAGGATAGGTGGACAACTTAGGGAGAGTTGTTCCGGGATCGCTTAGGAGCAGAATCAACTTCGCCACAGTTTGTTTGATTTCCAGGAAATTGTCACTTAGCAAATGGTCCCTAGGAATGGAGTGGAGTAGGACTTGTTGTTTGACGTCCACTTCTTCAAAGGAAAACTTGCGGAGTGTAGCGCATCTTGAAGGTGTTGGCAGCATGACCGTCCTCTGGCGTATGATCCTCTGCTAGGACATCATCAACCTACATGAAATTACGTAGAATCTCGCTCGCTCTTGGGGAGGTGTGCTCGACATCTTGGGCAAACTGCAGAAGCACTCGGATCGCTTAAAAGGGTTCGCAATTTACACCGAACGTAACCGTTTGGAGCTCAAAGTCATTGAGCTCTGCATTCTCATGCAGGAAATGATTTGCTGGAAGGGCGTATAATTTGAATCGACAAGGATTTATCGATACATCTCCACTTGAGGATCTGCAATGTGAGATCAGATTGAAGTGTGGGGCCGGTGTGTAGAACATCATAAAGTCTGACTAAATTAGTGGACGGACAAGAGGCGTTAAATACCACGAGGGTTTTGGTGGATGTGCTTCAGGCTAGAACACAGCGTGATGTGGAAGGTAGATATTCAAGGAATTGGATAGAGGCGGTACACGGATTATATGACCTAACTCTATATATTCTTGCCACACCTCATTAAATGTGCTGTTTCAGGAAGTGTTCTTTTGCAAACGAGCTGCATTCCTTTAGAACTGTGCCAAATCAATCCATCTTGAATGACCGAGTTCAATGCTCTGCGGAGCCTAGAACGGCAGTGACAGAAAATGTCTACCATCTCGTCTCCTTCTGGAAGTGTCGCGAAATTGATTCCCACATTTCACAAACACTTCGCTTTGCAGTTTTACTGGGAGATCTTTCACCTCCCATAAATTGGTGAAAAGTGTGTCCAGGCTGATTTCTGGGGTACCGATACCTGTTTGCATAGGAACGATATGGATAGTGATGAATTGCTGAGGATCGGACCGCTGAGACCTGACCCAAAAATAGTTTCTTGACCAAGCAACGAGCTGCAAATCTGAGTTTTTACTCTGGCCAATAGATGAAAGCATGTTGCCACCGAAAAACACATATCTTGCGAGCTCCAGTGAGAGAGCGGATCAGTCATTTGAAGATTTGCGAGATCTCAAGACAGCTCGAAAGCTACTGTGTCCATGTACGGAGAATGCTTGGCAGACGGAGTGAATGATAAGTGGCACGTCTTCTGGGATCGGACGGAGTCCAAGCCGCTTAGGCCACTGATTTGCGCGGTGACTAGTCGAGAGGCTGATCGAATCAGGTGAAAAGTTCGTTCAGAAATAAATGTGCCCTCTACTCCGGAATCGATCTGAGCGCTAGCAGGATATTTGACATCCTTATACCTAACATTCACCATTGCTGCGCCTAGGAGGACTCCCCGAGTGTGAGTGGCAAAATAATATTGTAGGGACTGACTCTCACAAGATTAGATTGTGTTGGTGGCCTGAGATTGCGCTGGCGTGCAGGTTGACTTGCGTCGTATGAAACATCTCAATGAAGAAGTGTATGATAGTGGGCTTGCAAAACAGTTCACTCACAACTTCTGTTGTTTAATTGCTGCAATACGGTCTTGGACAGACAATTGGAGAAAATTGGGACATAGTAGAATGGGATTGTTTTTCCGTCCACACAGCTTGCAGATTTGAGGTTTGACATTGACCATAGTTTCGAATGAGTGAAGATTGGTTGGAGGCGGAGGATTCCGTAGATGCTTTTTATACTCTCTGCAAGAGGGAGTATATTGGGTTTGTGAAAAGTATGAAACAGGCAGAAGGAGGCGTGGCCGACACCATAAAGTATATATATTTTTGATCAGCATCACAAACCGAATCGATATAGCCATGTCCGTCTGTCTTTCTGTCCGTCTGTCCGTATGAACAAAGAGATCTCAACGATGGTAAGAGCTACAAATTCGTATTTAGTCAGTATCGACTCGATGTTAAGTCAGTCAATACAAGAATTTTTTTTGAATGTTCTTCAATGCTTTTGCGAATAGCTCAGTAACTATGACACTTAGGAGTAACAATTTTGGGTTCTTAGAGACAGCCAAAACGCAATGTCATTAAATTTTTGTTAACTGCCTCGCCCCCCTTTCTCAAAGTAAATAAAACAGTTTTCTAACTTGAATGTAATTTTTAAGTCATATGCTCTTATAGTACAGTATTGCAATTAAAAATTCGATTGGAAACAAATTACATCAAACTATACTGAAAGTTGCAGATAAATCGGACTATAAACAAAAGAGCTAGAGACGTAACAAAGTTTTTAATTGAATGCCATGTCAATGCATGTGTGCAAGCGAGACAGAAACATACAAACATATGGTCAAACGTATACGCTGTTTGTGTAGCGGTAGCGCTGCCCGCGAATGCTGGCCGTGCCGACCAAAGGTATTTGTATGTATTACATATACATGCATACACATACACACGCATACATATAATGTTAAACGTACATATACATACATGTGCATAGATACAAACAGACGTGATTGTTTCAACGTGTTCTGTTGCAAGTACTATCTTTTGCAATACCCCAATGCCGATTATATGTATATATAATAATAATATAATCATATAATCGTGAATAAAATGAAGAGAGAATTATTCGGTCGGGCGAGCTCGACTGTACTACAGGCCTTTGAATACTTGAAAACTATTCTCTTCACAGCCGAAATGCTAGCATTTAGAATCACATCGCACATTAATCACCTAGGTACAATCGTAGCAACGCCGTCGGAACATAGTTCAGATTCAATGGCAACGGTCCATAGCGCCCTTCAGGACGCATCTGACTTAATTCCGAATGTCGAGGTCCCCCTTAGTGTTTACCGAAGTCAGCTGGGGAAGGTCCGAACGCTGGGTATACATGCCATTTAATACCGATTGGCAGTAACTCAATGCAGAGTAAAGACAGCTCCCTCAGGTTTTACTGGAAACCGATTATAATCAACGGTATCAAGATGCCCCAGGCATATTTGCAGTTTTTACAACTTTGTTGCTTGAAGTCATTCACTAGCTGTGGATCTGAATGATGACAAGGAAATTTGCAAGATAATAGGTAACGAACACTTTAGAGCGAATAGAATTCCTAAGGAAATGAAAATCCAAATCCTTGAATAGTTGTATTTCCCAAAAGTGGCAGGCCGTATAAAGGTACAGGTGTCCTCTTGCCAAGACTGTAAAACAAACAAATATGACAGCACGTAAATAAACCGGAACTACAATCGACTCCAATTCCAGCATAACCGTGCGAAATTTTGCATGTTGATTTATTCAGGCTAAAAAAGCTAAAGTTTTTGAAAGGTTGACATAGGTAGTTCACTTGTGTCAGACAATCAGAGAGGTCTACTTTGCCCAACCGTTGCAGTCTTTGGGGATACAGGTTTATTATACCTCAACGAAAAAAAACGAGATTAATATGCAAGTAGATAAATTTCACTCGACATTCCCCGAGATACATAGGTGTTTAAAGAAAGACAACCCAACACTGAAGGTTAAGGAGTTAATTTCTGTAACAGTAGACAGATAAAGCAACTCTGTTCACTCAGTAACGGGTCGCAAGCCAGTCGACAGCACTTCTTTGAATAATTATTAGGGATTGATTGATTTTCAACAACAAACGCAGGAAAACATTTGAGGATTGCTGCACCATAGGCAGGATATGACGAACGACATGTTAAATAAAACTAGGTCGATTTTAAAGTCGTATGACACTAGCGACAGGGTCTATGTTTATCAATAAGCATATAAAAAACAAAGAGAAGCAGCGTTTAGAGGCAGAGGAAGTTCAGAAGAATAGGAAAGTCACCGTAAAAACCCAATCTGGGAAAATTTTCACAAGTCGGATATAAGAAATTGAAAGAGAGTTTTGAACATATACTGTCACTGTGAATAAATAATAAAGACTTACGCTTTACAAACTTCCTGTAGTTTAAGAATACAAAAACAAACAAACAAACATAACATTTTGGTCATTCCACTGTTGGTCGGATTCGTCTATAACCCTGACATGGGTACGAGATGAACCTTCAAAATTCAATATATTCGTCGCAAAGCCACTATCCAGGAGCTCACAGCAGGCTTTCAATGGCATTATGTTCCAACGGCTGTTCATCCCGTTAACATAATCTTTAGAGTAGATACCCCAAATGAGCTCTTTGGCTCTGTGGTCTCGAATTTCTAATCGGCTCGCCGACGCTCTGGCCTGCATTTTGTCTTCTGGAAAAGCCAACCTGAGAAGCACGACGGAAAATACTCGTTTTCAAGGAGCTTGAGTTTGACGTCATCTTGAAATGCAAATACTTGAATTCATTTCTTGTTATGCAACGTGAATTTGGCAATATCTAAGTTAACTGTGAGCTCCCAGCGACCCCAAAATGGAAAGAGTATTCTCACAATGTTGGGGTCGCAGCGACTGAATCAGCAGTTACGCCAGTCAGCAAGAATGTCCAAAACTCGGGTGTCAAGTGCGGCTACGCCACCGATCAGCGGAGTAAAGTCAGCGCCCCGCAACATTCTTGCATAACATCCGCCGAGTAACATAACACTCTGCACGAGGCGCTAACGCTGCACTTTGCCGGTGCGGCCGCCAACAACAGCGGCGGCAGCGACACCGCGGCCAGCGACAATGTGGCTAACGACAGCGACAGCGCTGCCGACGGCAGCGGCGGCGTCGCCAATGACCATAGCTTAGTTATTAAGAATTTATGCTTTGTAGATTTAGTTTGTAATCATTCATATTGAACGGCGGACGCCTTTAATAAATATACTTTGCAAATCTCACCGGTACTCGTGGTCTTAATCAATTCGAAACGAGTGACTACATCTAAATAATAACTGGCGCCCAACTACGGATCTCCGGAAACCGGGAGTTATAAAAAATAAAAAAAAAAAACACAGAACAGAACTAAAAGAACTGTCCAAAACTAACAAATCCAAGTTCACCAGATCCGCAGGAGCTCTCTGGGCAGCGGTGACGAAAAACATAAGGAGGATCCCAAGGAAAGGAACAAATCCGAGGACAACTACCAGGACGGACAAAAATAGTATCATGTAAGTGAGTTTCTTCTAGGTAAAGACCAAAAGATCAGATTAAAACAAAAAAAAAAAAGAGAAATGATAGATAAAATTAAACGAATTGCGTGTGTAAAGTTTGTTTTATTGTCTCCGCTCGCGTTGCATGTTTAATTGTGTCTCTACTCGCGTTATGCCCCGTGGCGACTAACAGTGTGTCAACTTATGAGTTATAGAAGAAATAGTAACGACAGTGACGACAGTGTACTTTCCGCTCTGCTCCAAAAATTCGGTCGAGCGCAGGCTATTAGTACAGACATGGACGAGGACCAGTTACGAGCACTTATCCAGACTGCTTTGTCAGTCCAGGCAGCAGAATATGTTAGGAGAGAGGCAGACCTCAAAACCGAATTCAAACGGCAAATTGACGAACTGTCAGGGCGTATAAATAGAGCAACTATTTCTGTACCAGTGATAAAGGTGTACGAGGACGCACAAATCATTCCGGGTATTCGCTGTGATGAGCCTTTAGACGCGATGAAAAGTTTGCCGGAATTCACCGGCTCCCTAGACGCCTATGTCGCTTGGCGACAAGCAGCGCACAATTCATACAAGATATTCAAAAACTATGACGGGAGCTCACGACACTACCAAGCCATGGTCATTCTAAGGAATAAGATAAGGGGCTCGGCTGATGCCGTTCTCGCGTCATTCAATACAGCACTCAACTTCGAGGCTATCATCGCGCGACTTGATTTTACCTACGCGGATAAGAAACCCATTCACATTATAGAGCAGGAAATGGGTACCCTTAGACAGGGCAGCATGCCCACTCTAGAGTACTACGATGAGGTCGAGAAAAAACTCACCTTACTAACTAACAAAACGAACATGACGTACGACCATAATCTGGCCAGGGGGATGTGCGAGAAGTTTAGAGGCGATGCCTTAAGAGTCTTTATCTCCGGACTAAGACGCAACTTGACGGACGTGTTGTTTGCAGCGCACCCGCCTGATTTGCCATCCGCTTTGGCTTGGGCTCAGGAGGTGGAGGCAAACCACGATCGGTACAACTTTGCCACAAACTTCGCCAGAGGATTAGAAGAAAGGTCTAATAGAGGCGAAATGAGGAATCAAAGTCGTCAGAATCCCAACCAGCAAGAGCAGAGACCTAACGCTCAAGCTGGACAAGGGAAGAGCCCCGCCTTTAAGAAGCAAAGGGGTCAGAGAAATGCTGAGGCTGCTCAGGTTGCGGCCACTACTAATAATAACAGATCAGAACCAATGGACGTTGATCCATCAATGTCAAAATATAGGCAGCAGACCGCCTATCAGAAATCTCAGGAGTCCGCAAGAGTTAACCCACAACAGGGACAGACGAACAAGCGATCGAATACGTCCGATCGTATGACGGGCCAGAGACGCCAGAGGATAGATCACATCTCTACCAATGGTGCAGACAAGGAAGGATCATATAACGTGGTGGCTAGCAAAGAAGTCGAGGAAATAGATGCTGACAGCGAGTGTGAGGGCGACTGCCTCAACTTTCTAGATAGCGGCCTGAATTTTTTAGGGCGAAGTCCCTGCTGCCAATGTTTGGACAGACAGCGACCTTTTTTATACTAGACAACCTTTCTACATTTGACGGGATAATAGGCCTTGACCTATTAAAGCAGGTCAACGCCGCCATAAGCCTGAAGGAAAACAAGCTTTTAATCCAGGGTGGATCGGAAACGATACATTACCAGGAATGCTTGAATGTAAACCACACCAAGGTTATCGACCTTGATGTGCCCTTTGCAGTGAGGACCGAGTTCCTTCAAATGCTCAAAAGGAACGATAAGGCATTTGCTGACCCTAACGAGTCACTGCCGTACAATACTTCCGTCGTTGCTAAAATACGAACAACTGACGAGAAGGAAATCTATTCAAAGCTATACCCATACCCGCGAGGTGTAGAAGATTTTGTTGGCACAGAAATAAATGAACTGTTTAAAAACGGTATCATAAGAAAGTCGCGGTCCCCATACAATAACCCGATTTGGGTGGTAGACAAAAAGGGCACCGACAGTAATGACAACAAGAAAAAACGTTTAGTGATCGATTTTAGGAAACTAAACCAGAAAACTATTGCTGACAAATATCCGATGCCAAGCATAACAATGATTCTGGCAAATCTGGGTAAAGCAAAGTTTTTCACAACGCTCGACCTTAAGACTGGATACCACCAAATAACTTTGACGGAGGAGGACAGGGAGAAGACGGCGTTTTCGGTGAACGGGGAAAATACGAGTTCTGTCGACTCCCCTTTGGCCTGAAGAATGCGGGCAGCATTTTTCAAAGAACCATTGATGATGTCCTCCGTGAACAGATTGGCAAAACTTGCTATGTTTATGTGGACGACGTCATCATATTCTCCGTAAGCGAAAAGGACCACGTCAAACACGTTGAGTGGGTCCTCAAGAGTCTGCGCGACGCAAACATGAAAGTGGCCAAAGAAAAGTCCCAGTTTTTTAAACACAGCGTAGAGTATCTGGGGTTTATTGTGACTAGCAACGGCGCAAGGACTGACCCTGAAAAGGTGAAAGCCATTCAGAACTACGTCGAGCCAGAGTCATTGTTTGCAGTAAGGTCGTTTCTGGGTTTAGCCAGCTACTACCGCTGCTTCATCAAAGATTTCGCCGCAATAGCGAAACCTCTCTCCGACATCCTGAAAGGGGAGAACGGTTCGGTGAGCAAGTACAGGTCAAAAAGAATGCAAGTCAAACTGAATGAAAATCAGAGGCATGCATTCGAGAGGTTGAGGAACATTTTAGCATCAGAAAACGTCATGCTAATGTATCCAGACTACAAAAAGCCTTTTGATATGACTACAGACGCATCGGCATATGGAATCGGGGCAGTTTTATCTCAGAACGGGAGACCAATTTCCATGATTTCTCGAACGCTGAAAGATAGTGAGGCGAATTACGCTACCAACGAGCGTGAGTTACTAGCTATCGTGTGGGCCTTGGCCAAGCTTCGGCACTATCTTTATGGGGTCAAAGACATAAACATTTTCACAGATCACCAGCCACTTACGTTCGCGGTGTCTGAGGGAAACCCAAACGCAAAAATCAAACGTTGGAAAGCACGCATTGATGAGACAGGGGCGAACCTGTTCTACAAACCCGGTAAGGAGAATCACGTAGCTGACGCCTTATCGCGGTAAAACGTGAACGCACTCGAGAGTGCTGAACCAGAGTCAGATGCCGCTACAATGCATAGCGAGACATCACTGACCTACACCATCGAGACTACTGAAAAGCCGGTGAATTGCTTCAGAAACCAGATCATCTTGGAAGAGTCTCAGTTCCCTCTGAACAGAAATTACATCATGTTTGGCGAAAAAACACGCCATGTGATAAATTTCACTGATTGATGTGGTAAAACCGATAGTTAACCCAAACGTAGTGAACGCAATCCATTGCGAGCTTCCAATCCTAGCAAGATTGCAAGACGAACTTGTTAGAAGCTTCCCAACCACAAAATTTTGGCATTGCAAGCACCTTGTCACAGATGTTCTGGATAGCGGAGAGAGAAGGGAAATCCTCACCACCGAACACAATCGTGCCCACAGGGCTGCACAAGAAAACATAAAACAGGTCATGACCGACTATTATTTTCCCAAAATGACAAAGTTAGCAAACGAAGTAGTCCTAAACTGCAAGGTGTGCTCAAAAGCGAAATATGACAGACACCCGAAGAAGCAGGAGCTCGGACGAACGCCGATCCCTTCACGAGCTGGAGAAATTCTTCACGTCGACATATTCTCCACAGACCGCAAACTGTTTCTGACTTGCATCGACAAGTACTCTAAGTTTGCTATAGTTCACCATATAGTGTCGCGTACTATAGAGGACTTGATACCCCCGTTACTATCGATATTGAACGTTTTTCCCCAGACCAAACAGATATACTGTGACAATGAGCCATCGCTTAAGTCGGAAACGATTACGTCCCTGCTGCTAAACAACTTTGGCGTGAACTTAGCAAATGCCCCGCCCCTACACAGCACGTCGAACGGGCAAGTCGAGCGTTTTCACAGTACACTTATAGAGATAGCCAGATGTCTGAAGCTACAAAGAGGGATAAACAGTACAGTCGAACTCATACTACAGGCCGCAATTGATTATAACAGGTCAATACATTCCGTTACTCAGAAGAGACCAATAGACGCCTTGTACGATGCCTCGAAAGAGACCCAACATAAGGTTACGAAGAGGATAGAGGGAGCACAGCAAGTACAGAATGCCAGACTTAACCAAGACAGGCAGAATAGGGTATTTGACGTGGGCGAAGAGGTTCTGGTCAAAACAAACCGGAGACTAGGCAACAAACTCACGCCCTTATGTATCGAAGAAAAGATTGAAGCGGACTTGGGGACCACAGTCCTCATTAAGGGAGGGTAGTCCACAAGGACAACCTTCGTTGAGTTAATAGGTTTAGCTTGTAGGATTAAGGAATATTTGACAAGTAAGAACTAACAATTTGCTTTACGTTTCAGGTTGTACGGGACGATATTAACATTACTAGTGACTGTGACGGCACGAATGACAGACTACTCACACTCTGACTACATTCCTATCTCGGACGGAACTGTACTAGTTTGGGACGGTAACGACTTTTTAAGACATACGACTAACCTTTCCGAATTCACGCGAATGATTGACGAGACCACTAAATTAACGGACATGTTTCCGCAATCCCACATGCGGAAGCTTTTGGAGGTAGACACCGAACACGTACGAGACCTGTTGTCCGCTCTTGAGGTGCATCACCGCCATGCTAGAAGCCTTGACTTCCTGGGGACGGCGCTTAAAGTCGTTGCGGGCACCCCCCGACGCAAATGACCTAGAGAACATTAGAATGACGAAGGCACAGCTGGTTAGTTCCAACAATAGGCAGATAGAAATTAATTCTAAAACGCAGATACAAATAAACATGCTAACCGACACAGTAAATAAAATTCTAAAGATTGCTAAAAATAAACAAACAGACACCTCGCATTTATACGAGACTTTGCTCACAAGAAACAGAATTCTCATTAATGAAATCGGTAATCTCATGTTAACGATTACCCTAGCAAAATCCAATATCATTAATCCGAACATTTTAGACCACGCTGATCTTAAGTCTATTCTTATGAATGAACTCACAAGGGACGACCATAACTGATTTATTAGAAGTATCTAGTATTAAGGTTTTACAATCAACGAATGTAGTTAAGATTATTATAAAATACCCTAGAATAAGTCAGCTATGCAAAAAAATCACCATATTCCCCGTCGCACACAATAACACGATCCTTCAGCTGTCAGATAACGTAGTAGCGGAATGCGGAAAGCAGATTCTGGCACTCACAAACTGCAAGCCAACGACCACGACAGTATTCTGCGAGCGGGCACTCAGCGAAACTTGCGTCCAAGGTTTGCACTCTGAAGGCACGGCGCATTGTGTGACTCAGCCCAGCCATGTGGACCCCATCACCGTGGTCGACGATGGAGTCATCATCATAAACGACCGTCCCATCTGGAACTCAACTAGTTACATTCGACACCTACGCGCTGATCAACGGAACCCGATACGTGAACCGCAACAACGTCCAAGAAGGATTCCCGGGAGTTGCAGCGTCACCCTTATTGAATATCACAGGTCATAGTGACATACTAAGCCTTCCATACCTCCACCGTCTAAATGAAGAAAATCTAGGCTACATCAGAGAGATAAGAGACGATGCTACGTCCGGCACTAGATCCATGTTGGTGTTTGGCATGGGCGTCATAACCTGCTCAATGATTTGCGGGAGCATTGCCCTCTATCAGTACGTCAAGAAAAGGGCGAGCTTCCCGACGTTTTGGACAAATGATCGAGCAGGTGCAGAAGGCTTATAACGTGACCAGGGACGGTCAGTCTTTGGAGGGGGGAGTAGTTAACTGTGAGCTCCCAGCGACCCCAAAATGGAAAGAGTATTCTCACAATGTTGGGGTCGCAGCGACTGAATCAGCAGTTACGCCAGTCAGCAAGAATGTCCAAAACTCGGGTGTCAAGTGCGGCTACGCCACCGATCAGCGGAGTAAAGTCAGCGCCCCGCAACATTCTTGCATAACATCCGCCGAGTAACATAACACTCTGCACGAGGCGCTAACGCTGCACTTTGCCGGTGCGGCTGCCAACAACAGCGGCGGCAGCGACACCGCGGCCAGCGACAATGTGGCTAACGACAGCGACAGCGCTGCCGACGGCAGCGGCGGCGTCGCCAATGACCATAGCTTAGTTATTAAGAATTTATGCTTTGTAGATTTAGTTTGTAATCATTCATATTGAACGGCGGACGCCTTTAATAAATATACTTTGCAAATCTCACCGGTACTCGTGGTATTAATCAATTCGAAACGAGTGACTACATCTAAATAATAACTGGCGCCCAACTACGGATCTCCGATCACCCAAGTGGCAAACGGTTCTCGCGTCGCGAAACCGGGAGTTATAAAAAATAAAAAAACACAGAACAGAACTAAAAGAAATTGCAAGTGAAGTGCAAAGAAACAGCGGCTGGCTGTCCAAAACTAACAAAAAATAATAAATCCAAGTTCACCAGATCCGCAGGAGCACTCTGGGCAGCGGTGACGAAAAACATAAGGAGGATCCCAAGGAAAGGAACAAATCCGAGGACAACTACCAGGACGGACAAAAATAGTATCATGTAAGTGAGTTTCTTCTAGGGAAAGACCAAAAGATCAGATTAAAACAAAAAAAAAAAAGAGAAAAGATAGATAAAATTAAACGAATTGCGTGTGTAAAGTTTGTTTTATTGTCTCCGCTCGTGTTGCATGTTTAATTGTGTCTCTACTCGCGTTATGCCCCGTGACGACTAACAGTGTGTCAACTTATGAGTTATAGAAGAAATAGTAACGACAGTGACGACAGTGTACTTTCCGCTCTGCTCCAAAAATTCGGTCGAGCGCAGGCTATTAGTACAGACATGGACGAGGACCAGTTACGAGCACTTATCCAGACTGCTTTGTCAGTCCAGGCAGCAGAATATGTTAGGAGAGAGGCAGACCTCAAAACCGAATTCAAACGGCAAATTGACGAACTGTCAGGGCGTATAAATAGAGCAACTATTTCTGTACCAGTGATAAAGGTGTACGAGGACGCACAAATCATTCCGGGTATTCGCTGTGATGAGCCTTTAGACGCGATGAAAAGTTTGCCGGAATTCACCGGCTCCCTAGACGCCTATGTCGCTTGGCGACAAGCAGCGCACAATTCATACAAGATATTCAAAAACTATGACGGGAGCTCACGACACTACCAAGCCATGGTCATTCTAAGGAATAAGATAAGGGGCTCGGCTGATGCCGTTCTCGCGTCATTCAATACAGCACTCAACTTCGAGGCTATCATCGCGCGACTTGATTTTACCTACGCGGATAAGAAACCCATTCACATTATAGAGCAGGAAATGGGTACCCTTAGACAGGGCAGCATGTCCACTCTAGAGTACTACGATGAGGTCGAGAAAAAACTCACCTTACTAACTAACAAAACGAACATGACGTACGACCATAATCTGGCCAGGGGGATGTGCGAGAAGTTTAGAGGCGATGCCTTAAGAGTCTTTATCTCCGGACTAAGACGCAACTTGACGGACGTGTTGTTTGCAGCGCACCCGCCTGATTTGCCATCCGCTTTGGCTTGGGCTCAGGAGGTGGAGGCAAACCACGATCGGTACAACTTTGCCACAAACTTCGCCAGAGGATTAGAAGAAAGGTCTAATAGAGGCGAAATGAGGAATCAAAGTCGTCAGAATCCCAACCAGCAAGAGCAGAGACCTAACGCTCAAGCTGGACAAGGGAAGAGCCCCGCCTTTAAGAAGCAAAGGGGTCAGAGAAACGCTGAGGCTGCTCAGGTTGCGGGCACTACTAATAATAACAGATCAGAACCAATAGACGTTGATCCATCAATGTCAAAATATAGGCAGCAGACCGCCTATCAGAAATCTCAGGAGTCCGCAAGAGTTAACCCACAACAGGGACAGACGAACAAGCGATCGAATACGTCCGATCGTATGACGGGCCAGAGACGCCAGAGGATAGATCACATCTCTACCAATGGTGCAGACAAGGAAGGATCATATAACGTGGTGGCTAGCAAAGAAGTCGAGGAAATAGATGCTGACAGCGAGTGTGAGGGCGACTGCCTCAACTTTCTAGATAGCGGCCTGAATTTTTTAGGGCGAAGTCCCTGCTGCCAATGTTTGGACAGACAGCGACCTTTTTTATACTAGACAACCTTTCTACATTTGACGGGATAATAGGCCTTGACCTATTAAAGCAGGTCAACGCCGCCATAAGCCTGAAGGAAAACAAGCTTTTAATCCAGGGTGGATCGGAAACGATACATTACCAGGAATGCTTGAATGTAAACCACACCAAGGTTATCGACCTTGATGTGCCCTTTGCAGTGAGGACCGAGTTCCTTCAAATGCTCAAAAGGAACGATAAGGCATTTGCTGACCCTAACGAGTCACTGCCGTACAATACTTCCGTCGTTGCTAAAATACGAACAACTGACGAGAAGGAAATCTATTCAAAGCTATACCCATACCCGCGAGGTGTAGAAGATTTTGTTGGCACAGAAATAAATGAACTGTTTAAAAACGGTATCATAAGAAAGTCGCGGTCCCCATACAATAACCCGATTTGGGTGGTAGACAAAAAGGGCACCGACAGTAATGACAACAAGAAAAAACGTTTAGTGATCGATTTTAGGAAACTAAACCAGAAAACTATTGCTGACAAATATCCGATGCCAAGCATAACAATGATTCTGGCAAATCTGGGTAAAGCAAAGTTTTTCACAACGCTCGACCTTAAGACTGGATACCACCAAATAACTTTGGCGGAGGAGGACAGGGAGAAGACGGCGTTTTCGGTGAACGGGGGAAAATACGAGTTCTGTCGACTCCCCTTTGGCCTGAAGAATGCGGGCAGCATTTTTCAAAGAACCATTGATGATGTCCTCCGTGAACAGATTGGCAAAACTTGCTATGTTTATGTGGACGACGTCATCATATTCTCCGTAAGCGAAAAGGACCACGTCAAACACGTTGAGTGGGTCCTCAAGAGTCTGCGCGACGCAAACATGAAAGTGGCCAAAGAAAAGTCCCAGTTTTTTAAACACAGCGTAGAGTATCTGGGGTTTATTGTGACTAGCAACGGCGCAAGGACTGACCCTGAAAAGGTGAAAGCCATTCAGAACTACGTCGAGCCAGAGTCATTGTTTGCAGTAAGGTCGTTTCTGGGTTTAGCCAGCTACTACCGCTGCTTCATCAAAGATTTCGCCGCAATAGCGAAACCTCTCTCCGACATCCTGAAAGGGGAGAACGGTTCGGTGAGCAAGTACAGGTCAAAAAGAGTGCAAGTCAAACTGAATGAAAATCAGAGGCATGCATTCGAGAGGTTGAGGAACATTTTAGCATCAGAAAACGTCATGCTAATGTATCCAGACTACAAAAAGCCTTTTGATCTGACTACAGACGCATCGGCATATGGAATCGGGGCAGTTTTATCTCAGAACGGGAGACCAATTTCCATGATTTCTCGAACGCTGAAAGATAGTGAGGCGAATTACGCTACCAACGAGCGTGAGTTACTAGCTATCGTGTGGGCCTTGGCCAAGCTTCGGCACTATCTTTATGGGGTCAAAGACATAAACATTTTCACAGATCACCAGCCACTTACGATCGCGGTGTCTGAGGGAAACCCAAACGCAAAAATCAAACGTTGGAAAGCACGCATTGATGAGACAGGGGCGAACCTGTTCTACAAACCCGGTAAGGAGAATCACGTAGCTGACGCCTTATCGCGGCAAAACGTGAACGCACTCGAGAGTGCTGAACCAGAGTCAGATGCCGCTACAATGCATAGCGAGACATCACTGACCTACACCATCGAGACTACTGAAAAGCCGGTGAATTGCTTCAGAAACCAGATCATCTTGGAAGAGTCTCAGTTCCCTCTGAACAGAAATTACATCATGTTTGGCGAAAAAACACGCCATGTGATAAATTTCACTGATAGGACCACCTTGATTGATGTAGTAAAACCGATAGTTAACCTAAACGTAGTGAACGCAATCCATTGCGAGCTTCCAATCCTAGCAAGATTGCAAGACGAACTTGTTAGAAGCTTCCCAACCACAAAATTTTGGCATTGAAAGCACCTTGTCACAGATGTTCTGGATAGCGGAGAGAGAAGGGAAATCCTCACCGCCGAACACAATCGTGTCCACAGGGCTGCACAAGAAAACATAAAACAGGTCATGACCGACTATTATTTTCCCAAAATGACAAAGTTAGCAAACGAAGTAGTCCTAAACTGCAAGGTGTGCTCAAAAGCGAAATATGACAGACACCCGAAGAAGCAGGAGCTCGGACGAACGCCGATCCCTTCACGAGCTGGAGAAATTCTTCACGTCGACATATTCTCCACAGACCGCAAACTGTTTCTGACTTGCATCGACAAGTACTCTAAGTTTGCTATAGTTCACCATATAGTGTCGCGTACTATAGAGGACTTGATACCCCCCGTTACTATCGATATTGAACGTTTTTCCCCAGACCAAACAGATATACTGTGACAATGAGCCATCGCTTAAGTCGGAAACGATTACGTCCCTGCTGCTAAACAACTTTGGCGTGAACTTAGCAAATGCCCCGCCCCTACACAGCACGTCGAACGGGCAAGTCGAGCGTTTTCACAGTACACTTATAGAGATAGCCAGATGTCTGAAGCTACAAAGAGGGATAAACAGTACAGTCGAACTCATACTACAGGCCGCAATTGATTATAACAGGTCAATACATTCCGTTACTCAGAAGAGACCAATAGACGCCTTGTACGATGCCTCGAAAGAGACCCAACATAAGGTTACGAAGAGGATAGAGGGAGCACAGCAAGTACAGAATGCCAGACTTAACCAAGACAGGCAGAATAGGGTATTTGACGTGGGCGAAGAGGTTCTGGTCAAAACAAACCGGAGACTAGGCAACAAACTCACGCCCTTATGTATCGAAGAAAAGATTGAAGCGGACTTGGGGACCACAGTCCTCATTAAGGGGAGGGTAGTCCACAAGGACAACCTTCGTTGAGTTAATAGGTTTAGCTTGTAGGATTAAGGAATATTTGACAAGTAAGAACTAACAATTTGCTTTACGTTTCAGGTTGTACGGGACGATATTAACATTACTAGTGACTGTGACGGCACGAATGACAGACTACTCACACTCTGACTACATTCCTATCTCGGACGGAACTGTACTAGTTTGGGACGGTAACGACTTTTTAAGACATACGACTAAGCTTTCCGAATTCACGCGAATGATTGACGAGACCACTAAATTAACGGACATGTTTCCGCAATCCCACATGCGGAAGCTTTTGGAGGTAGACACCGAACACGTACGAGACCTGTTGTCCGCTCTTGAGGTGCATCACCGCCATGCTAGAAGCCTTGACTTCCTGGGGACGGCGCTTAAAGTCGTTGCGGGAACCCCCGACGCAAATGACCTAGAGAACATTAGAATGACGGAGGCACATCTGGTTAGTTCCAACAATAGGCAGATAGAAATTAATTCTAAAACGCAGATACAAATAAACATGCTAACCGACACAGTAAATAAAATTCTAAAGATTGCTAAAAATAAACAAACAGACACCTCGCATTTATACGAGACTTTGCTCACAAGAAACAGAATTCTCATTAATGAAATCGGTAATCTCATGTTAACGATTACCCTAGCAAAATCCAATATCATTAATCCGAACATTTTAGACCACGCTGATCTTAAGTCTATTCTTATGAATGAACTCACAAGGGACGACCATAACTGATTTATTAGAAGTATCTAGTATTAAGGTTTTACAATCAACGAATGTAGTTAAGATTATTATAAAATACCCTAGAATAAGTCAGCTATGCAAAAAAATCACCATATTCCCCGTCGCACACAATAACACGATCCTTCAGCTGTCAGATAACGTAGTAGCGGAATGCGGAAAGCAGATTCTGGCACTCACAAACTGCAAGCCAACGACCACGACAGTATTCTGCGAGCGGGCACTCAGCGAAGCTTGCGCCCAAGGTTTGCACTCTGGAGGCACGGCGCATTGTGTGACTCAGCCCAGCCATCTGGACCCCATCACCGTGGTCGACGATGGAGTCATCATCATAAACGACCGTCCAGCTATTGTGGCGTTCGATGATAAAACCGAGATCATCTCATCTGGAACTCAACTAGTTACATTCGACACCTACGCGCTGATCAACGGAACCCGATACGTGAACCGCAACAACGTCCAAGAAAGATTCCCGGGAGTTGCAGCGTCACCCTTATTGAATATCACAGGTCATAGTGACATACTAAGCCTTCCATACCTCCACCGTCTAAATGAAGAAAATCTAGGCTACATCAGAGAGATAAGAGACGATGCTACGTCCGGCACTAGATCCATGTTGGTGTTTGGCATGGGCGTCATAACCTGCTCAATGATTTGCGGGAGCATTGCCCTCTATCAGTACGTCAAGAAAAGGCGAGCTTCCCGACGTTTTGGACAAATGATCGAGCAGGTGCAGAAGGCTTATAACGTGACCAGGGACGGTCAGTCTTTGGAGGGGGGAGTAGTTAACTGTGAGCTCCCAGCGACCCCAAAATGGAAAGAGTATTCTCACAATGTTGGGGTCGCAGCGACTGAATCAGCAGTTACGCCAGTCAGCAAGAATGTCCAAAACTCGGGTGTCAAGTGCGGCTACGCCACCGATCAGCGGAGTAAAGTCAGCGCCCCGCAACATTCTTGCATAACATCCGCCGTGTAACATAACACTCTGCACGAGGCGCTAACGCTGCACTTTGCCGGTGCGGCCGCCAACAACAGCGGCGGCAGCAACACCGCGGCCAGCGACAATGTGGCTAACGACAGCGACAGCGCTGCCGACGGCAGCGGCGGCGTCGCCAATGACCATAGCTTAGTTATTAAGAATTTATGCTTTGTAGATTTAGATTTGTAATCATTCATATTGAACGGCGGACGCCTTTAATAAATATACTTTGCAAATCTCACCGGTACTCGTGGTCTTAATCAATTCGAAACGAGTGACTACATCTAAATAATAACTTCTACAAGTTCATTCATCGACGTCGGCATGCTGGTCTTGTAGTGCCAGACATACGCTATGGTATGTTGATACTTCTCAGGTATATTCAGAAGAGGGCTCTTCAGGAAGATATAAAAGATGTGCAGCAGAAAGGCATGGTGAGACGCTCAAGTCCTGTCTCCTCGTTAAATCCATTTTTGGCTAATCTTGGAATCTTTCGAGTCGGTGGACGTCTCGAAAAGTCGACTCTGCCATATAAGGCTCGGCATCCCATAATATTGCCCAGACAGCATCCGATTACTTGTGCCATCATCACCAATGCCCATGAACGTAATCTCCATGCTGGCCCAAGAGCACTATTGGCCACGATTCTACTTCAATACTGGCCGATTGGCGGTCGAAAATCAGTATCAGGTGTACTAAAGAAATGCGTCCGATGCTTTCAGAATAAGCCAAAATTAACTGAACATATAATGGCAGACTTGCCAACGGAGCGAGTTATTGGAACTCGAGCATTTGACATAGCCGGTACAGTTTTCTGCGGGCCATTTTTCTACAAACCGGAAAGTCGCAACAAGGCACCCGTAAAATGCTACATAAGTGTGTTCATTCGTTTCGCAATGAAAGCTGTCCATCTGGAGCTGATTCACATAGACCTATTGAATTACATGCGGACGCAAATGCAAATGATTGTGGCGCAATGCTAGTACACAGAGTTGACGGGAAATGCAGGGTGGTAGAATATTAGAGCAAATGTACTAGTGCAGCAGAATCTAAATATCATTCATTTGAGTTGAAACTCTAGCTGTGTACAATGCCATTACCTGCATGATCAAAAATTCATAGTGTACACAGATTGTAATTCTTAAAGCTGGTCGAACAAAATAGGCTTTATTGCAAGGGTGCATCGTTGGTTGGCTTACCTACAATCGTTTGATTTTGATGTGGAGTATAGGAAGGGAAGTCAGATGGCTCATGTAGATTTTCTTTCAAGAAACCCAATTAAAATAAACAAATTGCGTAAATGAAAGGAGCGAGCCTCGCATCGACTTGGCAGAGATAACTGATAATTGGTTAATAGCAAAACAACAGCGTGATCAGGACATAGGCGACATTATATCACAATTTAAAAGTGGGGAGTTCCAAGAAGATATAGAAAACACATATGAGATGAGGGGTGGATTACTACATCGAAAAATTCAACGGAATGGCAAAACTCGCTGTTTACCTGTTATACCGCAAACATTTAGGTGGTCTGTGAGTCTATAATGTATCTAGGTTGGCAAAAGACAAAGACAAGGTTTAGCCAGTTAGAACTGCTGGTAGGAAAAGAAGCTAGACCATTACGTTTGCTACCTGTGACTGAAAGTGAAGATGAAATAAGAACTCGAGCCTAAGAAATTCTTTATAAAAGTAGCATGTACAAAAAAAGTCGAGTTGACAAGAACACGGCAATAGTTGTAAAGCATAAGGTTGGCGATCATGTTTTATAAAAAAAAAGGAACTGCACCAGACAAAGCTAGATCCAAAGTTCAAATAAAGAATCTGAAATGATTGAAGAGGATGATTACGATGGAAAAAACGTAGATCATCAGTCGATCTCTACCACCTAGGGTGGAAGAGAACTATGTACTGATAAAAGTGTGACCCAAATGGTCGGGTTTGAGCAGAAGAGTACGAGCAACTAAGTAAGAAAGTGTTGATATCCTGCCAAACTGACATTTGATGATGTTAAGATGATGAATCTGATATATTAAGTAAGATAAAAAAAAAAGAAAAATTTGATGTTCATTATACTTAAGTCTGATAAGGAGAATAATGAGATGTGATGCCAGACCTAATGTTGTGGTTGAATATGGCACAAGAGGACGAGAGCTAGTGAGTGTGAAAAGTCAGCACTCATCTGTTTGTTAACCAAACTCGAGCTCGAGTTGGTTATCTGAGTTCGTTTCCCGATTTTCGTCATGTCTCAAAATGGTGCGAATACAAATTTGTACAGATTTGTATCCAAGTCAAAACGAGAAATACATACTGTCGAACTTGGCCCAAAGGAATTGAATTTCGCATTTTTGAAATTGCTAGAACTAGTTCAGCGAGCAGAGTTCAAGATTGAGTTCGATAGGCTCAAAAAGGGTAACATTGTGCAACCAAGTTTGCAATCACTGACCCGGTTCGTTCATAAGTCAGACGAATTTGGAAGGAGAATCTCGTAAATACGAGTAGGAGGTAGACTGTTGAACGCGTCATTAGATTATGATGCCAAGTTCCCAGTCCTGATGCCAAAAAATTGTTTGCTTGTGCAGCTTTATTTGAGAGAGTTGCACATCGGTAAATATCATTCAGGAGCAAAGACAATGATTGATTAATTGAATGATCGACGAGACAGTGCGAAAGTGCGTCCATTGTTTTAGGTACAAGCCGAAGTTAATGGAGAAAATTATGGGGAATTAGCCGGCCGACCGATTTTCTGCAGTTCGGCCATTTAACGTTTGTGGAGTAGACTTTCGTGGTCCAATTAATGTTTTGCTGCGAATTAGAGGACGAGTCCCAGTAGAAATGTATATTGCAGTGGTCGCTTGTTTTGCTTCGAAGGCTGTTCACCTGGAACTTGTAGCAAACTTGTCCACTAATGCATTTATTTGTACTTTGAACAGCTTCATTAGGCGACGTGGCATCCCCGTCCGTCTATACTCGGATACTGCGACCAATTTCGTAGGGTCGAACAACCTGCTATGGGAGTTTCAGGACGCCTTCGGCTGGAGCGGAGCAAGGGATGGAGTGGAGGTTCATCCCCCCGAGAGCACCGCACTTCAGAGGACTGTGGGAGGCAGCAGTGAAGTCGGTCAAGCACCTGCTAATGCTGCAGATCGGCAGCGCATCGCTCACCGACGACGAGGTCCGAGGTCACCTGGCCGACGTAGAGGCAATCCTTAACTCAAGGCCACTGACACCGTAATGCAGCGATCACAGCGACGAAGAGGCGCTCACCCCAGGCCACTCCTCATCGGGCAGCTGAGGTTTGAGCAGGCCACACAAAACAGCGAAATTGCGTTCTCTCACAGGTGGCAGCTGCTGTCCACACTCAGACAGCGCTTCTGGCAAGCGTAGTCCACAGCCTTCAGCAGCGAGGAAAGTGGAAGGAGGCGCTCGACGACATCAGGGCGAATCAGGGTCGCCGGCGTTAAAACATTGGCCTGTTAAAGTGCCCAGCTGTGAAGCCTAGTTCCATAGGATTGAAGAAATCTATTCAAGCTGGCAGGTGTTAATTCATAAGCGTAGTTAGGAAGTTTAAGGAAATAATGAAATTTTAGTTAAAGAAAAAAAAATTAATGAAGTAACCTAACCTAATGAAGTAGCCTTTATTCTATGTAAACAAATTCTAATACTTAAGTTAGCTTGTAAGTTATGTAGTATTCGGCAGCGTAGCTGTCACGAGCGCCACTCAGTTCTTTTGTATATTTCTCATACACCATACGCACGCTGCCAACCTCTACGCGTTTACTAGTTCAAAATAAATTGTAAAGTTTCTGAACTTGCAATATGTGCTATTCAAATAATTTGTTTTTTTGTTTAGATTTTTCAACAAGAAATTGTATTTGATGCCACGCCCCATTTGCCCACAATGAGCTAAAAACTAGACACACCTCGAAAAAATCGATGCTTTTGGCGAAAAGCATCTATGGCATTTATGAATAAAAATTTTGGTAGGCTGGTTCCCTGAGCCAGAACAAATGCATTATCATTAAAATTTTTGGTCTGCAGCACCCGATTTGCCCAAAACAAATAAAACATTTACAATATTCGTATGTTTTTAGAGCATTTCCCCTTTTTGTACACTATTGTTATTTGAACCTCGAGATAGAAAAGAAACAATGTTTATAATTGAACGCAATGTCAATGCATGTGTGAAAGCTAGACAGAAACATATAAACATATGAACGAACGATTACTTTGTTTCTGTGGCGGCAGCGCTGCCCGCGGACGCTAGCCGTAATAACCAATAATAATACCCGGATACCGATTTAAGCAATATAATCAAATGCAGGGAGTATTTTACGGGGGTGTGCTTGACTGTACATTTCTTTCTTGTTTTTTTTTTTTTCAATGTATGCTTCAGGAAGGGGTGTATTTTTCATTTTTGACTTATCCGTCTAATTTGAGCACAAATAGAAATGAACTTTTATATACACTGCTCGCCACTTGAATAGGACACCCCGTACGCGCTCTTTTTAAATGCTTATATCTTGAAAACGAATCAGTAAATTAACGGTATTTTTTCCAATTTATCTTTTTGCAAGCATTCTTCACTATTCCTGGTATATTTCAAGCTTTGGAATAGAACCGTTATAAAGTAGTTTACACTTAATGTTAGCATTCGCAAAAATTCAATGGAATTTTTGCGCCACTTGAATAGGACATGCATTTTATTTGGTCGCTATCGTTGGCACGCGCACACAAATTTTGGTTTTCTTCAACTTATTGATTAAATTGAAGTGTATATTAAATTAAAAAAAAATTAAAATGGGGCGTGGCACTGCATTATCTGAGCCAGAAAAAGGAAAAATCCAAGCCTACAAGAATTCTGGCTTTTCTATTGCCAAAATAGCCAAAAAAAATCGGCAGGAGCCGGCACGTCGTCACAATTTTTTTAAATAATGACGCTAGTTATGGAAAAAACATGAAGGGTCGCACCCACAGTGTGCTCACTATTGCGGACAAGCGACTTATATTAAGAGAAGCTTCCAATTCGCATGACTTTTTGGCCAAGATAAGGGAAAAATGCAACGTTAAAGCAAGTTTGACAACCATGCGACGTGTTATTAATAATGCTCCACATCTGAAGAGACTTAAAATCAAAAAAAAACCACCTCTTAACCCGGCTCAGAAGTTTCAACGCCTTGAGTTCGCTCGCGCACATGTAACCTGGACTTCGGAGTGGCAACGTGTAGTCTTTTCGGACGAAAAAAAATTTAATTTGGACGGACCCGATGGCTACAACTACTATTTCCATGATCTTCGTAAAGAACCACACCATCTGGATAAGTTCCATAGTTGTGCTGGAGGTATTATTGTGTGGGGGGCCATTTCCTACTATGGCACCTGTGACCTTACCTTTGTTCCAACGACTATGAATTCTTTGGGTTATAATGGTATATTGAAGGAGGCCTTTCCACATTTCCAAACTCTTTTGGGACACCTTAAATGGATTTATCAACATGATAATGCCCCTATACATACGGCCCGAATTGTTAAATCATATACAGCGAGCCAAAAAGTGGAGTTATTGTCCTGGCCACCCTATTCCCCGGACTTAAACATCATTGAGAACGTGTGGGGATGGCTAACACGTCAGGTATGTGGATTAGGTCAACAATATTCAAGCGTTCCCAAACTAATTGCAGCTATCAAATTAGCATGGAGCTCGACTTTTAAATGGTTTTTAGTTAAATTGTCCTATTCAAGTGGTGCAAAATTAAGACTCCAAAAATTGTTACTTATTGGCTTACAAATTTTTTCATATACCTACAACTTTAGAAAAGTTTTGTTATTTTCGTCAAATTACTACATTTAAATATACTTTATAAGAAAACAAAAATTATTTTCCTAAATGGCTTGGTTTACCAGCAATGATCTAAAGAAAATCGATTTTATAGGTGTCCTATTCAAGTGGCGAGCAGTGTGAAAATAAAATTAACAAGAAATAATGGTATAGTCGCCTCGCGACCTTAGGATACCCGTTACTCAGTTTTATTATATTGTCAACAATGGGATATGATTATAATAACAGTACAATCGTTTAGGCAATCGACACTAGTGACTTTAATTCAGATGGCTTGAAACACAGAAAATTTTCATACAAATTCATGTTTAGAGCATTATTCAAACCGATCGTCCCAATGGGAGCAATACGATATAGTCGCCCGATTTTGATGAAACCTGGTCAGTATGTTTATATTATTGTTAAATATATTCTGTGTGAGTTTCATGAAGACTGCTTGGCCAACGTAAGTTATTCAAACTTGGTCAGTATATGTAGTCGTATACTTTCTGTGTAAATTTGGTTTAGATAGCAAAAAAGTTTTCTATACTAAAACATACTATTTTTACCTGTTTTTACCTTTGTATGAACATAGAACGCCCCAAAGTGGGCGTGTCAAAAACAAAAACAAACTTGTACTGCTAGGCCATTTTATCTTTCATTTGCGATTTCTCGGGCCTTTCTAGCTCCTTTAGTCTCTGAGATCCTTTTGTTCACACAGACGGACTAACAAGATTAGTTTGTGTTGGTGGTCTGATTGCCTGGTTGACTTGCGTCGGATAAAACACCTCAATGAAGAAGTGTATGATGGCGGGCTTGGCAAATACGGCAGCTGTGTGCACTCGTTCAGTCTAGCAACTTTTGATCTCTTGCAAAACAGTTCACTCACAACTTCTGTTGTTTAATTGCTGCAATACGGTCTTGGACAGACAATTGGAGAAAATTGGGACATAGTCGAATGGGATGGTTTTTCCGACCACACAGCTTGCAGACTTGAGGTTTGACATTGACCGTAGCTTTGAATGAGTGAAGATTGGTTGGTGGCGAAGGATTCCGTAGGGCGGAACTGGGTTGGTTGAGCCACCGGCGAGTCTGCTAGCGTACGAAAACGGTCAATTAAAATTTTTTTAAGTACTGCCACAACGGAAGGGCAGTTTTGTCAGTGAGCTTGGGTAGCTTGCAATTACACCAGTGCGCTAGCAAAATGTCCCAATTTGCGATTCTCACGCCGGAAAGTTCTAAAGCGCCCCTAGTTAGCGCCCCTTGAACGGTGCTTTGCAGTTCCTTTTGGGTAGCTCCGGATTCAAGACTCATGGGAGCAATGCCAAAGATGACGCTAAGTTGGCTCGTGACAAACAGGCTTTTGTTTTCAAAACGTTAGCCTAGGTTATGTCACGCCGATAGGAACCTATTGTTAGTCAACTGTGACTAAGAGACCATGGATTTCGCTTCACCACGAGTTTTAGAGTGTAGATGGAAAATTTTCGGTAGAGGATTGAGACTAGGATTTTTCACATACATGGCTGTGAAGAGATACCAAAAATAGGACCTTTTAAAGTATTCACCAGTATCGCACAGAGCGGCAAGCGACACCCCTACACCCCTTTGCCTTCAGCAAGGGTGTGGTTATCAGAGTCAATCGGTAAGGTATCGCTTTGCGGTCGTCGTTTGGAGAGTCAAGGGGCATAATCTATCCAGGCAAAGATGATGCTCAGAAAAGAAACTGCGTACAAATCCGGAAAAAATGCGTCTTTCAGTAAGGAGAACAGAGGCCGACCTCTTTATAGTGGACTGTATTGGGAATACCAATGGATCAATTGAACACTTGTTAAAGGCTGTTGTGGAACAGAGCTGTGGCTTATTTTGGACATATATGTATGTGTGGAAATGCACTTGCACAATGAGCACAAATAAAACAAGAATGAAAGTGCAGTCGAACACGCCCAACCGTATAATACTCTCTGCATTGTATTACCGATTATATATTTATATATTTTAAAATCGGTATTAAATTCAGGGTATTAAAATGGATAGAACTAGCCGTAAAAACATAAAAACATTTGACATTATATGTATTCACATACATATGTATGTATTTATATGTAATAAATTGGTCGGTACAGCGAGCGTCCGCGGGCAGTGCTGCTGACACACATGCAGCGTAAACGTTCGTCCATATGTTTTTTTATGTCTTGCTTGCACACATGAATTAAAAGTGCGTTCAATTATAAACTTTGTTACTTGGCTAGTTTTCTTATTTATAGTCGGTTTTTATGCAACTTTCAGGATAGTTTAATATAATTTGTTTCCAAACGAATTTCAAATTTCAATACTGTTCGCTAAGCCCATTGTAGTATGTTGTATGCGAAATGAGCATATGCCCACAGTATTGTAAAGTATACAATATATCAAGTGGTCATATGCCCAACTTAAAAATAGAGTAACAACTCACAACATAGCGACACTTTGTTGCTATGTTTATACAATCACAAATATATACAAGAAAGAAAAGTACAGTCGAGCACGCCCGACCGTAGAATACTCTCTGCATTTTATTCCCGATCATCTTAATAAAATCGATATCCGGGTATATCAATTGATACTTGCAACAAAACACGTTGAAACAAAAACATCTGTATACACACACATATACATTTGACATTATATGTATGCACGCACATATGTATGTGTGTACATGTTATACATACATACACAATTGGTCGGCACAGCCAGAATTCGCGGGAAGCGCTGCCGCTAGAAAGCAGCGAAAACGTTCGCTCACATGTTTGTATGTTTCTATCTCGCTTGCACACATGCATTGGCATTGCGTTCAATTATCAACTTTCTTACATGTCTAGCTCTTTTGTTTATTGTCCGATTTAGATGCAACTTTCAGGATAGTTTAATATATTTTGTCTTCAAACGAATGTGAAATAACAATACTGTACGATAAGAACATATGCCTTAAAATCGACATTGAAGCTTGCAAATTATCTTATTTCTTGTGGGAAAAGGGGGCGTGGCAGTCCAAAATTTTTGATGACAATACAATTATGCCGTCTCTAGGAACCTGCGTACCAAAATGAGTGTTCCTAAGTGCCATAGTTACTGAGATATTCGGCTAAAACATCAATTTTTTACGAGGTGTTTCTAGTTTTTTGCACATTGTGGGCAAACGGGGCGTGGCATCGAAAAAAAAAGATTCTTGTATTGACTGACTTAATATCGAGTCGATAGAGACCAAATTCAAACTTGTAGCTCTTACCATCTCTGAAATCTGTTTGTTCATACGGACGGACAGACGGACAGACAGACGGACAGACAGACGGACATGGCTATATCGACTCGGCTTGTGATGCTGATCAAGAATATATATACTTTATGGGGTCTGCCACGCCTCCTTCTGCCTGTTACATACTTTTTTTTTTTGCACAAACCCAATATACTCTCTCTTGCAGAGAGTATAATAAGTGCAGTAATAGGATCCGTCGCTTATGCGGACTGGCCGTAGCGTGTAACATGGTGACCGTGACTTTAATCGGCAATCTTCGGATAAAACAACAACAACATCCTATGCAGCAGCAGTAACAACCTAAGCAACAACAACAACGTACTGTACAATAGCAAAGCGGCATCATAAGCGGCTGCGAAATTACGTACTGAGTGAGCAGAGGTTATGAGTTATGCCTAAAGGCAGACGCAGTGGAGTGCAAAAACGGCTAAAAAAAACAGAAAAGCCGAGCTCCCAAAACTGCTATATGCCCCCAAAACAACAATTAGTTGGGAAATGGGCAATGAATTACAAGCTGAAATCGACAATATCGAGTCGATTCAGCAAAAGCATAAAGAAAGCTCAACCTATACAAACAAAACATTCAATAATAACATTAAAGTTATAAGCTCGTGCGTTTCCACACCAGCTACAAACAAGAAGATACTACTTAAAGCAAAATGGCTGGACCACTGGAGTCAACACAGTGCAAATACACTTGCTGCAAGAAGACCAGCACCGGCGTCCCAACCGCCAGTAAGAAGACCGGCACCGGCGCTCCAACCACCGAACGCCTGTGAGAAGACCGGCACCGGCGCCCCAACCCCCATCGCCTGTGAGAAGACAACGCTCTGACCCCGCAGTTTAAAAACAAATTGTAAAAAAAAAAAATTTTTTTTAACGTAAAAAAAAAAAATTTTTAATGTAAATGTAAATGAAATGTAAAAGAAAACATTGTAATACTGAGCGATAGTTGCGTTGCTCGTAATAGAGTGTGGCCTGTGAAGCCATACAAAACATTAGACAGGAGATCACTCCGTTGATCGAATAGGAATAATTAATATAAAATGAAAAAGTAGATACTTCGAGTAATTACCATTACAAAAATACTGAACAAAAAGGAATAATTAATATAAAATGAAAAGTAAATACTTTAAGTAATTATCATTACAAAAGAAAAATTTTTTTCCTTTGTAAAAAAAGAAAAACATTTTAATACAATTTATATATATTCTTTTTTTCTTCTGTTGTAAAAGAACGAAAAATACAAGAATATTAATTTAAAAGAAGGGCGTTCAAATTCTATCCGAAAAGAGGATGTTGGATCACGTGTCTAAAGTAGCGGATTCAACCGCAAATGTAATAAATAATGTCGAAAATGCATCAGTCGACTTAAAAGTAATTACAGTTATGCTGGTAATAATTATTGTTTTGTTACTAGCAAACACACTAACGAAGCTATAAATGTTGCACAGTAAGTGCTTAAAGAAGCAATACACTAGTAGAGCAAATAATTTAGATATGGCTTAAAATGATAAACAATATAAATATCGAACCAAATTTTGGAATAAATTCATTGCAAATATTGCAAAAACATCGCGAATTCATCAGAATTGCTGAATTCGAACACGAATATATAGAAACTTTTAAGGAGTCGCAAGCCCATTGATCAGTTGTTCAAATACTGAAAAGGGTATGATATTGAGTACATTACCTTTCGTAATGGTCACAATAATCAGCGAAACTCATGAAATACTTGGTACTACAACCATATTGATGCTGCGCTGGAATGGAATGCATTAGCGAGAAAAATAAATGATTAGACAAGTTCGAAAAATCATATAAATGTATCAATTCTGATAAAACAATAATGATTAAATGATTAAATGAATAATGATTAGACAAGTTCGAAAAATCATATAAATGTATCAATTCTGATAAAACAATAAAATCAGATACATTGATATATCACACGCAAATATTAACAGATCAATATAATAACATTGTATTGTAATAACAATCCCAGAAGATCCAAATCTCCTAGCTGAGTTCAACGAGAACCAGCTTTACATGAGTCTAAACCAATAATCGATTCAGAAAATGATGTCGATAGTGACATTGAAACGCTCCAAGAAAATACAGATATTACAATAAGTAACCAAACAGCCTTAGACAGGGAATACGTGAGGCAGGTTTCCCCCTCAGTCCCTGAATTTGATGGTAAAAAATAATAAAATATAATAATTATATAATAAACAAGTAAGAAAGGCTACAGTCGAGCTAGCCGACTGTAAAAGACCCCGTACTCATAGTATTTGCAATAAAACACTTTGAAACAAAACCATCAATTTGTAATAGGGATGCAAATCGCCAAGGAAATGCCGATATCGATATTAATTAAAATATCACATCAAATCAAATATCGATATTATCAACAACTAAATTTAAATACGATATATCGCTATATATATAGACATAATTACCAAATATCGCATGCGATATTATATCGCAATTATAATTACTATGGTGTTGAATATCGATATATGATAAATCGTATCGTATGCATACATGTGCGTGCATCGTCCGCAAGCAGTGCAGTCGCTACACAAGCAGCGAAAACGTTCGCTCACATGTTTATATGCTTCTGTCTCGCTTGCACACATGCATTGACGGTGCGTGCAATTGTAAACTTTGTTACGTGTCTAGCTCTTTTGTTTATTGTCCGATTTGTATGCAACATTCAGGATAGTTTGTGATACTTTGTCTCCAAACGAATTTGAAATTACAATACCGTACGATAAGTGCAAATGCCTTAAAAATGGCATTGAAGTTTGAAAATTATTTCATTCTTGTGGGAAAACGGGGCGTGGCAGTCCAAAAATTTTAATGACAATGCATTTATGCTGTCTCTAGCAACTTACATACCAAAAATGGTATTCCTAAGTGCTATAGTTACTGAGATATTTGCTTAAAACATCAATTTTTTCCGAGGTGACCATAGTTTTTTACAATTTGCGGGGGCGGTAAGGGGCGTGGCAAAGATTTCAAATAAACTTGATCTGCTCGCGAAGCAAACGGACTTTCATTCCAAATTTGGTGGCTCTAGCTTTTGTAGTTTAAAAGATCCAGGTGTTCATACAGACGGACGGACGGACGGACAGACAGACGGACAGACGGACATCGCTATATCGTCTCGGCTGTTGATGCTGATCAAGAATATATATACTTTATGGGGTCGGCCACGCCTCCTTCTGCCTGTTACGCACATTTCGCTTCAGACAAACTTAATAGACCCCTCTACTCTTTTTTTAGAGTACGGGGTCTAAAAATAATAAAATATAATAATTATATAATAATAATTACAACAATGTCCGAATTTCCCAAGATGCTTTGGGAAACTCCCAAGCACCTCCAGATACTCAGCATTAAAAAGTAAAATTTATACTGTTAACTTAAGTCTGAACAATTTCGGATCATTCCAAAATGTTGCAACAAATAAAAAGATAACATTTTTGATTGATACAGGTGCCGATATTTCAATTATAAAAGAAAATTCTGTTGTCTTTCATGACATCCAAATCAATAAAATAATAGACATTCGAGGCATAGGAGAAGGAGTAATATACTCCAAAGGCCTGGTCTCAATTGAACTCCAAATAGACAAATACATTATAACATACAAATTTCATCTGCTTCATCCAGATTTCAATTAGATTTCATAAAAAAATTCATTTGGCACTAAGATTACAAACATTCCGAAAATTGGTTTATAATTAGACCGCAAAACCTTAAGTATCCTATTTATGTTCCAATAATAGCAGAGGAAAACATTTAAATTCCCAATCAGAAAATTAAACCGGGTGTTTATGTTGCAAACACGATTGCAACAGTCCAGAATGCTTTTGTCCGATTTTTAAACACAACAGATGCCAAATAGTAGCCATTAATAATTTAGAATCTGAATCACTTTCGAACTACAAAGTAGTTCAAAATCACAAAGACAATAGAAAAGAGTTTGTTCTTAATAAATTCAAGAAAAATTTCCCAGCTTTGTTTAAAAAACAACTTAAAAAAATATACACCCATTATAGTGATGTGAGAAATCTCCTCCGTGTTCTAAAGAAAAAAATGGCGATTAGTAATTGACTATCGCCAAATAAATAAAAAATTGCTGTCAGACAAATTTCCACTCCCCAGAATTGACGATATTCTTGACCAATCGATGTGTGTATCGTCACGTGTTGTGAACATTTTCAAATCTAAAAGGGATCTAAATCCCTTCCTAACTAAACTTTCATACGTTTCCCTAGCCTGAGTAAGAGTGCGCAAACATAAATTAAAATCTCCTAATATTACTACTTTACTACCTAAAATTTCTCTATACTCTACAAATAAATCCTCAAACTTAATTCTAAATTTAGGTAACGAGTAATGGGGGCTCTTATAAATTATTAAAATACCCATAGACTTATACTTCAAAACTGCGTATTCGAATACGTGCGAACCATCAATATTGCGACCTATAGAACAAAGACTCACATTCTCAAAAAGTTCGTTCCTGACGAAAACAAGAATGCCTCTTTGTGATCGAGTCCTACCTTCACTTAAACAATCTAAACGTACAGCAATCCTATATCCTGGGACTTCATAAGTCTCATTTGGGAAGGTCGAGTCTTCAACAAAACAAAGCATAGATGCATGGTGCATTATAATATAAAATATAATAATTATATAATAATAATTACAACAATGTCCGAATTTCCCAAGATGCTTTGGGAAACTCCCAAGCACCTCCAGATACTCAGCATTAAAAAGTAAAATTTATACTGTTAACTTAAGTCTGAACAATTTCGGATCATTCCAAAATGTTGCAACAAATAAAAAGATAACATTTTTGATTGATACAGGTGCCGATATTTCAATTATAAAAGAAAATTCTGTTGTCTTTCATGACATCCAAATCAATAAAATAATAGACATTCGAGGCATAGGAGAAGGAGTAATATACTCCAAAGGCCTGGTCTCAATTGAACTCCAAATAGACAAATACATTATAACATACAAATTTCATCTGCTTCATCCAGATTTCAATTAGATTTCATAAAAAAAATTCATTTGGCACTAAGATTACAAACATTCCGAAAATTGGTTTATAATTAGACCGCAAAACCTTAAGTATCCTATTTATGTTCCAATAATAGCAGAGGAAAACATTTAAATTCCCAATCAGAAAATTAAACCGGGTGTTTATGTTGCAAACACGATTGCAACAGTCCAGAATGCTTTTGTCCGATTTTTAAACACAACAGATGCCAAATAGTAGCCATTAATAATTTAGAATCTGAATCACTTTCGAACTACAAAGTAGTTCAAAATCACAAAGACAATAGAAAAGAGTTTGTTCTTAATAAATTCAAGAAAAATTTCCCAGCTTTGTTTAAAAAACAACTTAAAAAAATATACACCCATTATAGTGATGTGAGAAATCTCCTCCGTGTTCTAAAGAAAAAAATGGCGATTAGTAATTGACTATCGCCAAATAAATAAAAAATTGCTGTCAGACAAATTTCCACTCCCCAGAATTGACGATATTCTTGACCAATCGATGTGTGTATCGTCACGTGTTGTGAACATTTTCAAATCTAAAAGGGATCTAAATCCCTTCCTAACTAAACTTTCATACGTTTCCCTAGCCTGAGTAAGAGTGCGCAAACATAAATTAAAATCTCCTAATATTACTACTTTACTACCTTAAATTTCTCTATACTCTACAAATAAATCCTCAAACTTAATTCTAAATTTAGGTAACGAGTAATGGGGGCTCTTATAAATTATTAAAATACCCATAGACTTATACTTCAAAACTGCGTATTCGAATACGTGCGAACCATCAATATTGCGACCTATAGAACAAAGACTCACATTCTCAAAAAGTTCGTTCCTGACGAAAACAAGAATGCCTCTTTGTGATCGAGTCCTACCTTCACTTAAACAATCTAAACGTACAGCAATCCTATATCCTGGGACTTCATAAGTCTCATTTGGGAAGGTCGAGTCTTCAACAAAACAAAGCATAGATGCATGGTGCATTAGCTTATCAAACTGGACACTTTTAATATGACAGTGCAGACTTTGGACATTGTGAAAAATTATTTCGAAATTAAAACTGTTAACTAAGTAGTCGAAATGAGTGCTAAGTAACTTAAAGGGGCGTAATTTATCTAATTCTTCCTGAACTACATTTCGACCTTGGAGAGGCCAGTTACGTGGACCACCACCTTATTAAACGTTGCACCCTGACTTTTGTGGATGCAACGTACCTTCTGCAGGTACGACCGGAAACTGTTTGCGATCTATGTGACATTTGCATTTTTCCTATGCTGAAAACTTCTAACAGTTTTGACTATATTGGTCCACAATGGATTGGTAGATTTCTATACTTTAAACGTAATTCTTTTCCTACTCTTTCCTCAATGAAATCTGCCCATAGAAGAATTGGATGACTATTTGTGTCAAAATCTAGTTGCCTAAGTATTCCTGTTGCTCCATTAACTAAGCAATCTGAAGTATCTATATTGACAGTCATCATGTATTTTGCTGTAGTCTTTAAAATTAGCGTACTGCACAAACCCTGGGTTTCTGAAGTTTTGAATCCTTTAACGGATTCAAGATTGCGGGCCTTGTTTGCCTCACCTAAATGGCTACCCTTTATAAAATCCTCAGCAATAGAACAATATTGAATGGTCACAATTCGATTCAGTTTTAAAGTATTATATGAATTTGTTTCGGCGTTGGAGTGGAAAAGATGAATAGCATCTGGTTCTGGTATTACATCGTCCCTTACAACTTTTGATCTAATAAGCTCAATATCTGTGCTAGTCATATGAGCGGATGCCATATTATTAAGGGCTACAGCAAATGGTTGGTCATCTCGTTGACGCATAAATTTCCGTCAACTTGAAAAATTCAAACTTAATTTGATTGTTTCCCCACAGTGTGCCATGTAATTCACTGTAGGCTTGACTAAAGGGTTGCTGAAAAATCCACTTGTCGCCCACAGGGCTCAGTTGTCTGAGATCGCCGAACACGATGACAGGTATTCCTCCGAAAAAGTGATTACTTTTGAAAATTTGCTGAAGCCTCAAGTTAATAAAGCCAAACATTTTGGCTCCTACCATTGAAATTTCGTCTATGATAAGTAATTTGAGATCGATCAATCTCGAATGTAGCGTATTAACTAAGTCTGCGGATAAGGTCCCAATTCGATCAGACTGATTTACAGGAAAACTGAACATTGTACAACCTCCTATTCCGAATGCAGCCTTCCCTGTTGGAGCTGACAAAAGAACTTTAATTGAGTCAGGATTTGAGCCTAGTTGTAAGGGCTTAATATAATACAGAAATAAGTCGGCTATTGCCGACACCTGCTCCACCACCTACAAGTTCATAAAACTTTTTGCCTATTTTAAAATTATGCAAAGCATGGTTCAGGTAAGTTTTCTGTTTTAAGTTTAGGGACGATACAATTTCCTCTAAACATGACGATGTCATTAAAACAGGCAACTTAACAAACTGAACATTGTTGCTATTTGGCCCAACTGCATTCTCGTCATTTCCTATATTTAAAATGTTGAGTTGAGGATCTATTTCTGCTACACCTAATGCTCTAAACCTATTATCTACATTCTCCTGCTCATCTGAATTACCTAACTCTTCTTCCTGATTCTCATCTAATACTCTACTGAGAGCATCTTCTAAACATTTAAACATCCTTCTATTTGCTTCAATAAGCTCCTTATTCTGATTGCAAACCTCTTCGCAATTTATCCTAATAAGCTCCTCTTGCTCATTTCTCCACGGATAATACAGCATCACTAATTCCCTAAAATAGTTCTCCCTATCGTGGTTAACGTTATATCTACTATAACGAATTATCCGTGGACTACGCCTTTCTCTAACAAACCCGCTACCATTGCGAAGAGGATAAACTTCGGTTGTTCCGAATCCTGCTTTTTTGACCTATTTTTATGATTCTTGGCGATTCCTACCTGCAGTTCTACTGAAAGTATAATATGTCGCAAAATCTGCTAAGCATGAACTATTTAGATCATCTGGACGGTTAACGTAATGATCTAATAGGCCAACTTCGAATATATCTTCTGAGTCTTCAGGCAAACTTCTGAGTTGTGCCCTCGACTTGAACATTTGAACTCGTTTGTCAGGCAATCCAGTGTTTATGAAAACTTCTGCATTGCTGCTCTCTGACAACGACATCCCTAAACAGCAATAAGCTGCCTCCTGTGCGGATATTTCTGAGCCATTTATAAACTTATGACCTATGTGCTGCAGTTTCTGCCTAAGCTTCTTCGACAGCTTCTCGCATAAGATTAGATATACCTCTTTGCAACTTATTAATGTAGTTGATCACATAACTGCAGCACGCATATGGATCTAATATAAACTGAATATCTATGTTGGCTCTCTGCATTGACAAAATGTGCGTGTTGTACGCATTTACCATAATGGCGTCGAAGCTTCTCTTTAAAAATATTTTTGGTCTGTTTAAACTAGATCTAATCCTCATAGCTAAGACCAATTTGAGGTTGCGAGAGAAAATTGTTAAAATCGTTAAGCGATTCCCTACTCTCACTATCTATTAGAGAACTCAAGAAATTGTTGATTTTCTCGAAATTGTTTAGATGAATTGACTTATTCGGACAATCTTCTGGAAGAGGAAAGAGAATTTCTGTTCTAGGCAAGGGAGGATATGGTATACCAAAACGACAGCTTTGCCTATTTCTAATGCTACGCTGGCGTGACGGAGTATGCTTATGCGTTTGGTATAAAATGAAAGATGTCAATTCATCGTTTGTTGGATTTTTTTCCGTCGTAATAAACTGATCAACAAACTCAACAACAGGCGGACAAGATGAAGAATTACTAGCATCAAACAAAGGGGCATCTTTCAACCAAAACATTCCATGAATGTGTGGTGAGCCCCGATGTTGGAACTCTACTCGCCAATAATACTTATAAACAGAGTGTCGGCCGAAAATGCCTCCATCCTTTTCCATAACTTTCAAAAGCTGCCTATACCTATAATCAAAATACCTAGCACAAGTAACTGGGTCTGATCTAATAAGTTCTACAACTTCAGACCTTTTTAAGCTAGCTGCCTCTTCTTCGGTTGGAACTTCCTTCATAACTGATTTCTTCAAAATAACTATCAGTTCTAACCACTTGCTTTCTGCAGCAGACAGCGTTATGAAGAAAGACGGTATGCCAAATTGCCAAATCATGGCCATAACCTTCTTCTTCTCTGCTTCCCAATGGGCAGGAGACGAGCGAATGCCTTTTAAAATTTTGAATCCCTCATCAAACTGGATTAATCTATCTATTTCCTCATCATTAAGGGATGTCCTAGCTGTAACACCGCGGGAAGCGCTGTGCTTTCTCAAGCAAATGGAATAATTATTCCGCATATTGATAAGCTGTATTTTTTCTAAGATTATAAAAAAGCTTATTTACCCTACAAGCCCTTCTATCGTAATTTCTAAGCTCTGATCTAATAATTTTTGTGTAACTTTCTACACAATTTCGTTTTACTCCTGCATAAATCTTGGGAAATGATAACTCCTCTGAATAACAATCAGTTATCATGTCCAGAGGCCGTTGTCCTTCCCCAGGTGCTATTGCTAATCTACTACCATCTAAATTCTCTACTAAAACATTGTTCATTAAAGTTTCCTCACCTCCAGGCTTAAGTTCTTGCTCTTCTACTGGAGCATTCTCTTCTACATTTGGTTTTGCGGCTCTATCACCCAATTCTCTAACTACGTCTATATCTTCTGTTGATGCAATAAACGGAACGACTTCAGATGTGTGAGAAGCCAACAATTCCTCATTAATGCTAATCTCATGCTTTTTGTAAAGCTCAGTACCAACTAAATGTATAATTGCGTCAACAACGCGAGATGAAGATATAGTTTCCACCATAAAACTGTAACGATATTCTAAACTGCGTTTGAGGTGGAGCTGAATAACCTCTGCGTCACTGAAAGCCCTTGGAAGGGAAGTTACGACATTCGCAACTGGAATCGGCACATTAACTACAGCTCCTTTTATGCTGTTTTGACGATCATAATCTAAAGACCCTATGATCATGAACGGTAGCCGCGGAGAAACTAATCTTTCTTCTAAGCTATGTAAATCCTTAAGACATTCTGGTAGTGGTGGAAAATCTAAGCCATTAGTAATGGAATTATTTGGTAATTGACCATCCTTTATTGAACGGCTACATGATTTGCAAAACGAATGCTTGCCGTCCACAGGAGGAAATATATCGGATAAAAACAGAATGTCTGCGCTAAATTCATTATTTTCTAAAATATATTCCCTACTTATCCTGTCTATCTGGTGAGGAAACCACAAACCTTTACAACAAATGCAAACATGGTCGGGGCCCTGTTTAATTGATTTGTTGTAGGCGGCTATGAAACTTTCTAAACTATTCCTAATGGGTCGTGCCTCTTCCCCAATGGCATTTGCTCGTGCCTGCTCATTACGGGAAGCATTACGCTCATTTTCTGCTGCTCTATTCTGAGAATTACTCCTATACTGACTAATTCTTTGACTAACACATCTAGCTATATCTACTGCTATCTGGCGTGCTCTTATCCGAGCACTTCTTCTTTGAGCTGTATTTCGAGCTCTTTCAATTAACCTACGAACAGGGTCATTTCGACTCTGTGACATAGCTATTCTATCTACTTCTCTTTCTAATATTCTAATCTCTATATTCTGTCTCCTTTCATAGTGTGCCTGGCTATTGCGCACCTGCTCTATTCTTCTAACTAAAATATCCTGTCTTCTCTGCGATCTTCGCAAAGTGTCTACTGCTTGCTCTCTTTGTCTAACCTGTGAATTTTTCCTACGACTACGTCCGCGATGGGCATCTGAAGTCCTCTCGATCTGCCTAACTTGTGGATCCTGTCTCCAGATTGTTCTACTCAAAGTTTCGACTGCATGTTCGCGATCCCTTTCTTCAGAATTTTTCCTACGACTTCGTCTGCGATGGGCATCTAAAGTCTGCTCACTCTACCTAACCTGTGGATCCTGTCTTCTAGTTCTCCTATGTAATGTATTATATTCCTGTTCGCGATTTCTTATTTCTGAATTTCGACTACGAACTTGTCTATGATGGGCATCTGAAACCCGCTCGCTTTGTCTAACCTGTGGATTACGCCTATTTGTCCTTCTGCGATAGGCATCTGAAGCTCTCTCGATCTGCATAACTGGTGGATCCTGTCTCCTAATTGTCCTTCGCGAAGTATTGACTGCCTGTTCGCGATCCCTTTCTTCAGAACTTTCCCTACGACTTCGTCTGCGATGGGCATCTGAAGCCCTTTCGCCCTGCCTAACCTGTGGAACCTGTCTTCTAATTGTCCTGTGCAACGTATTTTGCTGTTGCTTGCGATTCCTTTCCTGTGGATCCTGTCTCTGAATAGCTCTACGTTCATTATCTACTGCCTGTTCTATTTCTCTTAATATATAATAAATTTATATAAAAATTGAATTTTTATATAAAAAGAAAAAAATTATTAAATTATTATTATTAATTTAATAAAATAAATAAAAATTATTAAATATTTATAAATCAAATGTTATAAGTATATAAAAGAATATTATATTATTTTATAAAATTTATAATCGGACAAAATCGGACAATACTTAAGACTTACTACAATAAGCGTAACGCGACAATTAATACGCGTTAACCGAAAACCGAACGCAAAAATCGCCCGCGGTTTCTAGATCAAAAATACACGTCTTAAAAACGCTAGTAAATTAAGACGCGCGCGCATAAACCGAACGCGATTCTCTAGTTCAGAAAACGAGCACAGAAAACCGTGCGCGGTTTCTTCGAAAGAACTACCTACGTCACAAACCACTCGAGCGTTGACAATCGAACGTTCACGATGTCTAACACACAGATGTAAATCGACTGAGACACACACAGACACTCACGAACTAACGCACTCAATTTTAATAAGTTCTTTATTATTTATATATTAACATTAACTATTCTTATCGTATTTAAAATTAACTTTTGTTTTGTATGTATTATCCGTAATTAAAATCACGTTTTGTTTAATTTTAATATCGAAATCGACGAAAAAATTGATATCGATGCACGATTACACCCGCTCAATCGAAACGTTCGCAACGAATTAAAGCAAAGCGACGCCAAATTACACAGATGGGAGAGGATTTCTCTCTCACAGAAATGAGACAAGCAGAGTGCGAGTCTCGAAGTGAGAGAGACAGGCTAGAAGGATTAGCGGTAAAAGTCGTTACTTTTGACGCACGCTAAAGCGGTGCTGCCAGAATCTCCAAAACATAACAAAAATAGCTTAATTTTTAGCAATTTAGATAATAAATGCTAAAAAGTTTGTGATCAATCAAAAATAGTTTTATAATAAATAATTGGTTGTATTTAATAAATTCACTTTTGTGAAGAAATAAACAATTAAAATGAAAAATACTTAATTTATAAAAATTTATAATTTATAAAAGCAGCATAAATTCAGTATCATTAAGACATAACAAATTAAAAAGGAAAACAATCTCAGTATTTTCATTATCGTAAACAATTAGTTTAACAAATAAAAACAATTCATTCATCATGTTTGCTTATTGCTTATTATTGTTAGCTATCTAGCAGCAAAATAGGTTAACTGGCAGCACTGATGCTAAGCGTTGTCTGTTTTGCTTAGCGGACACCAAAAGTAACGACTTTTTTCGCTACTCCTAACTACTAGTCCCTCTCAATCCTTCATGCTTTTGCAAGTGAGTGAGCGGCAATGCGAAGCAAAGAAGCAAAAGAACAAAATCAAAAACAACAAAAACAAATACGAGAGAGAGTGAAATGAGAATATTTCTCTTTTAATTGTTTTTGTCTTCTTCGCCAATGTTTTTGTTTTGATCTGATTGCTAAACAGCTTTGCAATATGATTTGTACATACATACATATGTGTTCTTTAAATTGAAAGTAGCCAAAACAAAGAGGCAAAAAGAGCCAAAATTAGAAAGGAGCAAAATTCATTCATTTTCACCTTTGAACTTTATTTAATTTGAAGGTGATAAAAACTGCAATAACTCGACATGCACGTAATAATAAATAAATACATATTTATATAAATATATACTTAATATCTGGAAGTGGTGTGCTGTAGTCGTTATGTTGTCTATTTTTAAATATTTGCATAAGTCATATTTGCACAGTTCTGTTCCCATGTCCGTATTGAACGTCTTCATTGACCGTACTTCGGAATAAAAGATTCGAATATGGCTTATGCGACAGTTGTTGCTCTTTTGTTTGCAACAGGAACTACTACTAAATACTTTGTCAAGTCACATATTAAAGTGATTGCGTATTCATTCCTATTTCCCGAACGTGGTAGTGGAAAAATTGTGTCTACTATCACTCTGTCGAAAGCATTTTGTGGGGTTTCTTTTATGATCATAGGTGATCTTGTATGTTTCGTCGTTACTCTATTACATGTTTAGTCATGTTTTTCCAATAATATTGTCTCTTTATTTTTAATAGAGTTTTATTTATGCCTGTCTGACCTCCTTGAATTGGATCGTCATGAAATGTAGACAGTAAAGCTTCTTTTTCATTCATTATTTGGGTCACCGGCTTGAGTTGCGCTACTCTTAATGATTTTAAATTTTTATTGCCCAATTGCTAAAAAGTATCTATTGAAATTAATTCAAAAATCTTTTCGCTCGGTGCTTCTTTTAGTTGGCTGATTTTAGATACACCGGCTTGCCATTCAAGCCTTTGAAAAAACTGACCTAAGTCGAGAATTCCATTGGTGTATAAATCGCTAACATTAATTCCTGCTATAACTGATTTCCCATGTTTCAATAAACATGTGGAATCTGTTATTTGCAAGGTCACTACTTTTCGTACCACGTCATTTGTGAGGACTTTTCTGTTCATGTCGACTAGGTCCTATCTTATTATTATCTTTTCCTTTCAAATACTCTACATTAAAATCATATTCTTCTAATTCGAGTCGCATGCGTGTTAATTTTGAACTTGGGTTTACCATAGAAAATAAATATGTTAAAGGTCTGTGATCAGTTCTGACTGTGAAATGTTTGCCATATATATATGGTCGAAAATGTGTTATTTCCAAATGTATTGCTGCTAGTTCTTGTTCTGTAGTACTCTTATTGCTTTCACCTTCAGTGAATGATCTTGATGCATATGCAACTGGGAGTTGAAGTCCATTATAGTTTTGAGTTAAAACTGCTCCACATGCTTGCTTGCTTGCATTTGTGATTATGCCAAATTCTTTGCTTAAATCTGGGTGCTGTAATAAATGCTGTTGAACAAGTTGATTTTTTAGAAATGGAAAGCTTTTTCACATTCTGGTGACCATTCAAATGGGACATTCTTTGTACATAATTATGTGCCATGAATACTCGGCGAAGTTTTAAATTAAACGTCTATAGTATTCATTAAATAGAATTTCAGAGTTTAGAATCTCTGGCCTTAACCATGTTTCAGAAGAGGCCACGAGATGAAATTGAAAAGACAGACTATTTAAATAGATATTACTTAGCTTACGACAAAGACCTATAACATTTTGATAGCAAATAAGAGGGAAAAAGTTCGTTTTTTCCGACATCAGAAGCCGAAACAGGTTTGGGAGGCAGTGCAATCGGAGTCCGATTTCTTTTCTTCGCTCTTTTATTATTAGGTGGTCTGGTCAAAATTCTTTACAGCAAAATGTGCTGAAATATTTTGCAGGAACACTTGGTTTAAATGAGGAAACTTCCCAAAGATATGAGAACTGAAAATTTTCCACCGTAATGTTGGCTTCTGATTTAGCCTGAATAAAAGCCTAGACATCATCCGATGTGGTATCAGGGGCTAACCTGAAAACAAATGTTTGGTTTTTTGGTGAAACTCCTACAAGAGCTTTTTTTATCAGACACTGTAGTTACTTCAGTAAAAGCGACAACAATGACAAAATATTAATTGGTTCGTCAACTGCAACCGTGTTGATAACAACCAATCAGAAACTATTACTTCGGGGATCGTAGGGACAACTTCTTTGGGTAAAATAAAATTGTCTACCTACTAACAGTTATATTAGGAGATGGGGATAAAAATTGTTAAGGAAGGTGCGGGCAAAGTGGGAGGACAAAGTTGCAGAGGGACCGAAATTTCATTTGGTCTAATCGACAATCTAATATTGGTATTTTTAAGCTTTGGAAAATCATTCAAGTCTTTTAAATCTTTAAAGTCTTTATTCAAAACTGCGAAACCATCAGGCAGACTTTTAAATCTGCCAAATAGGTCCCCAAAGCCTCTTCTAGTGTGTCTCATAAAACTTATCATATCCCTTTCGACATCCCTACAAGCTTTACATGTCCGCTTTAACCCTGAATCGTTGAGGCCTGCACATTTTTCATGTGAAACATTTTCACATAGGCAGCGGCAAACAAAACACACCTTAACTTTCGTTAAGGAATATATTATTACAAATATATTCTGAAGCTAACAAGCACTGTTACAAAAATTAGAAGAAATGATAAATAGTAGGCTGACTAAGGTTAATGTTCAAGTTACTGATGTTCACTCACAAATTCAATGCACAAAAATAAATTATGCGCAGACGCGGCGACCTAGAAAAAGAAAAAAAAACGGAATTACCGGCTAACACCAAAAATAAGATAAAAGAGCGCGGGAGATGAGAGCGCGGCGTAAGCGAAAATAAAGATGAAAGCACGAAAATAGCAGCGAGATAAATTCTACACAAACGAAAGCAATGGCTTAAAATCAGAAGAACAATTTCACTAGTGCAGAAATAAGTAAACAGAATGTTTGTGTTACAATACAACCGATATATTACACAATGTTGCAAGAGGATTAAGCCAGAAATATCAATAAAAATTTAGTGTTTAAACTGGGAAAGCTTGAAAAGAGATAGAAGCGATTTAAAACAAGTCCGTCAGCCAGAGCGAATCGATCGATATATACATAAATGTATAAGTAATAATAAGTATTTAGAATAGTGATAAATTGATAACACTAAGCCAGATATTTTTGTGAACCTTTATTGGAGCGATCCGCAGCTGTATGAATTCAATTACAATCTGAATCTTAATACAATACATAGTTAGTTCGAAGACCGACCGTCCTCGGTCGCGTTCAAAGCCTTTATCAGCTCCACGACTTGCTGGGTGCTCTGTCGTTACCTTATGCGTTGATATAGGAACGCCATACCGCATATCAGGGTACAGGCAGTAAGGCCTATACCAGTTGCCAGCGCAAATCTTGATTCTGATGAGACATCCCTTTTGATCTCCTC
>JAEIGM010000091.1:0-137653 GCA_018903735.1 Drosophila cardini
AAAACAATCAGTTTGTAATAGGGATGCAAATCGCCAAGAAAATGCCGATATCGATATTAATTAAAATATCACATCAAATCAAATATCGATATTATCAACAACTGAATTCAAATACGCTATAGATATAGACATAATGACCAAATATCACATTCGAGATCATATCGGAATTATAATTACTATCGTATTGAATATCGATATATGATTTATTGTACCGTATGCATACATGTGCATGCATCGTCCGCGAGCAGCGCTGTCGCTACACAAGCAGCGAAAACGTGCGCTCACATGTTTATATGCTTCTGTCTCGCTTGCACACATGAATTGACATTGCGTGCAATTGTTAACTTTGTTACGTGTCTAGCTTTTTGTTTATTGTCCGATTTGTATGCAACTTTCAGGATAGCTTGTGATACTTTGTCTCCAAACGAATTTGAAATTACAATACCGTACGATAAGTGCAAATGCCTTAAAAATGGCATTGAAGTTTAAAAATTAGTTCATTCTTGTGGGAAAACGGGGCGTGGCAGTCCAAAAATTTTAATGACAATGCATTAATGCTGTCTCTAGCAACCTCCATAGTTATATTGGTACCATACACATAATGTGTGAATTTGGTCTCTCTAGCTCTAGTAGTTTTCAAGTTATGGGGATGTGAAAATTGTTTTTTGCAATTTGCGGGGGTGGTAAGGGGCGTGGCAAAGATTTGAAATAAACTTGATCAGCTCGCGAAGCAGACGGACTTTCATTCCAAATTTAATGGCTCTAGCTCTTGTAGTTTAGAAGTTCCAGGTGTTCATACAGACGGACGGACGGACGGACAGACGGACAGACGGACATTGCTATATCGTCTCGGCTGTTGATGCTGATCAAGAATATATATACTTTATGGGGTCGGCCACGCCTCCTTCTGCCTGTTACGCACATTTCGCTTCAGACAAACCTAATAGACCCCCATACTCTTTTTTAGAGTACGGGGTCTAAAAAATAAAAATATATAAGAATATATATACATATATTATTCAAAATTAAAAAAAAAAAGCAAAATTTATAAAAAAAACAAGTAAGAAAGGCTACAGTCGAGCTAGCCGACTGTAAAAGACCCCGTACTCATAGTATTTGCAATAAAACACTTTGAAACAAAACAATCAGTTTGTAATAGGGATGCAAATCGCCAAGAAAATGCCGATATCGATATTAATTAAAATATCACATCAAATCAAATATCGATGTTATCAACAACTGAATTCAAATACGCTATAGATATAGACATAATGACCAAATATCACATTCGAGATCATATCGGAATTATAATTACTATCGTATTGAATATCGATATATGATTTATTGTACCGTATGCATACATGTGCATGCATCGTCCGCGAGCAGCGCTGTCGCTACACAAGCAGCGAAAACGTGCGCTCACATGTTTATATGCTTCTGTCTCGCTTGCACACATGAATTGACATTGCGTGCAATTGTTAACTTTGTTACGTGTCTAGCTTTTTTGTTTATTGTCCGATTTGTATGCAACTTTCAGGATAGTTTGTGATACTTTGTCTCCAAACGAATTTGAAATTACAATACCGTACGATAAGTGCAAATGCCTTAAAAATGGCATTGAAGTTTAAAAATTAGTTCATTCTTGTGGGAAAACGGGGCGTGGCAGTCCAAAAATTTTAATGACAATGCATTAATGCTGTCTCTAGCAACCTCCATAGTTATATTGGTACCATACACATAATGTGTGAATTTGGTCTCTCTAGCTCTAGTAGTTTTCAAGTTATGGGGATGTGAAAATTGTTTTTTGCAATTTGCGGGGGTGGTAAGGGGCGTGGCAAAGATTTGAAATAAACTTGATCAGCTCGCGAAGCAGACGGACTTTCATTCCAAATTTAATGGCTCTAGCTCTTGTAGTTTAGAAGTTCCAGGTGTTCATACAGACGGACGGACGGACGGACAGACGGACAGACGGACGGACATTGCTATATCGTCTCGGCTGTTGATGCTGATCAAGAATATATATACTTTATGGGGTCGGCCACGCCTCCTTCTGCCTGTTACGCACATTTCGCTTCAGACAAACCTAATAGACCCCCATACTCTTTTTTAGAGTACGGGGTCTAAAAAATAAAAATATATAAGAATATATATACATATATTATTCAAAATTAAAAAAAAAAAAGCAAAATTTATAAAAAAAACAAGTAAGAAAGGCTACAGTCGAGCTAGCCGACTGTAAAAGACCCCGTACTCATAGTATTTGCAATAAAACACTTTGAAACAAAACAATCAGTTTGTAATAGGGATGCAAATCGCCAAGAAAATGCCGATATCGATATTAATTAAAATATCACATCAAATCAAATATCGATATTATCAACAACTGAATTCAAATACGCTATAGATATAGACATAATGACCAAATATCACATTCGAGATCATATCGGAATTATAATTACTATCGTATTGAATATCGATATATGATTTATTGTACCGTATGCATACATGTGCATGCATCGTCCGCGAGCAGCGCTGTCGCTACACAAGCAGCGAAAACGTGCGCTCACATGTTTATATGCTTCTGTCTCGCTTGCACACATGAATTGACATTGCGTGCAATTGTTAACTTTGTTACGTGTCTAGCTTTTTTGTTTATTGTCCGATTTGTATGCAACTTTCAGGATAGTTTGTGATACTTTGTCTCCAAACGAATTTGAAATTACAATACCGTACGATAAGTGCAAATGCCTTAAAAATGGCATTGAAGTTTAAAAATTAGTTCATTCTTGTGGGAAAACGGGGCGTGGCAGTCCAAAAATTTTAATGACAATGCATTAATGCTGTCTCTAGCAACCTCCATACCAAAAATGGTATTCCTAAGTGCTATAGTTACTGAGATATTCGCTTAAAACATCAATTTTTTCGTAGGTGACCATAGTTTTTTACAATTTGCGGGGGCGGTAAGGGGCGTGGCAAAGATTTGAAATAAACTTGATCTGCCTGACATAAAGACGGACTTTCATTCTAAATTTGGTGGCTCTAGCTTTTGTAGTTTAAAAGATCCAGGTGTTCATACGGACAGACGGACGGACGGACAGACGGACAGACAGACAGACGGACAGACGGACATGGCTATATCGTCTAGGCTGTTGATGCTGATCAAGAATATATATACTTTATGGGGTCGGGCACGCCTCCTTCTGCCTGTTACGCACATTTAGCTTCAGACAAACTTAATAGACCCCTCTACTCTTTTTTAGAGTACGGGGTCTAAAAATAATCAAAATAATTCACTGACGGGATTCGAACCTCTGACTCCACGCACACGCGTCAGTGCACTAACAGCTGCACCACGCCCCTCTCTTGAAAGTGCTCGACTATTTGCATTTACATGTAATATTTTTTTGTTATATAACAAAAATTAATAAAATGTCCCTGACGGCCCTCGAACCCATGATCCCGGGTTCACATACAAGTGCGAAGAATTAGATCAGGTATCTTTACTACTTAGACCACACTCTGCATTAAAGTTTATGTAAATAATTAAAATTTAAAAAGTAAACAAATAGCATTTCTCACTGACTGGATTCGAACCCGGGACCCCGGGCTAACCAACACGTACGAAGCGCGCATCTCTACTACCTAGACCACGCTCCTTAATGAAGTTTCAGTAGCTAAACTTAGAGTTAAATCTTTTATAATAATTGTTCAGTTAACACACTGCACTGCTTGCTGCAGTTTGTGTTCATCTTCTATTGCAAGCAGTGTAAACAAACAATTTATTCATAAAACTCAGCATTTTTGATTAATTTATTTTATATGTTGTGGTTGTCCGATTTGAACCAAATTTGGTGAGGATACTTTTAATAATTATTCACACATTCTCTGTAAGTTTGGTTGCGATCGCTCAACTAACATTACGTGTCTTGATACAAATTTTTTATTTTTGACCAAACTTGGTGAGGATAGTTATATTGGTACCATACACATAATGTGTGAATTTGGTCTCTCTAGCTCTAGTAGTTTTCAAGTTATGGTGATGTGAAAATTGTTTTTTGCAATTTGCGGGGGCGGTAAGGGGCGTGGCTAAGATTTGAAATAAACTTGATTTGCTCGCGAAGCAGACGGACTTTCATTCCAAATTTGGTGGCTCTAGCTCTTGTAGTTTAAAAGATCTAGGTGATCATACAGACGGACGGACAGACGGACATTGCTACATCGTCTCGGCTGTTGATGCTGATCAAGAATATATATACTTTATGGGGTCGGCCACGCCTCCTTCTACCTGTTACGCACATTTCGCTTCAGACAAACCTAATAGACCCCTATACTCTTTTTTAGAGTTACGGGGTCTAAATATTATAAAAACCAGAAAGAACGCTATAGTCGCCTCGCGACTTTAGGATACCCGTTACTCAGTTTAATTATATTATTAACAATATAATATATTATTAATAATATTAACAAGTAAGAAAGGCTACAGTCGAGCGTGCCGACTGTAAAAGACCCCGTACTCATACCAATGCCAATCATTGGCTACCAACCTGTGTAGTAAGCATTTTTCCATACAAAAAAGAAAATGAAGAAGAACCTGATTGATTCGATATATTGTATGTATATATCGTATTGGATATCGATATATGATATATCGTATCGTATGCATACATGTGCGTGCATCGTCCGTAGGCAGCGCTGTCGATACACAAGCAGCGAAAACGTTCGCTCACATGTTTATATGCTTCTGTCTCGCTTGCACACATGCATTGACATTGCGTGCAATTGTTAACTTTGTTACGTGTCTAGCTCTTTTGTTTATTGTCCGATTTGTATGCAACTTTCAGGATAGTTTGTTATACTCTGTCTCCAAACACATTTCAAATTACAATACCGTACGATAAGTGCAAATGCCTTAAAAATGGCATTGAAGTTTGAAAATTATTTCATTCTTGTGGGAAAACGGGGCGTGGCAGTCCAAAAATTTTAATGACAATGCATTTATGCTGTCTCTAGCAACCTACATACCAAAAATGGTATTCCTAAGTGCTATAGTTACTGAGATATTAAAACATCAATTTTTAGACCCCGTACTCTAAAAAAGAGTATAGGGGTCTATTAAGTTTGTCTGAAGCGAAATGTGCGTAACAGGCAGAAGGAGCCTTTTCCGACCCCATAAAGTATATATATTCTTGATCAGCATCAACAGACGAGACGATATAGCGATGTCCGTCTGTCCGTCTGTCTGTCTGTCCGTCTGTCCGTCCGTCTGTATGATCACCTAGATCTTTTAAACTACAAGAGCTGGAGCCGCCAAATTTGGAATGAAAGTCCGTCTGCTTCGCGAGCAGATCAAGTTTATTTCAAATTTTTGCCACGCCCCCTTACCGCCCCCGCAAATTGTAAAAAACTATTTTCACATCACCATAACTTGAAAACGACTACAGCTAGGAAGACCAAATTCACACATTATGTGTATGGTACCATTATAACTATCCTTACCAAGTTTGATTCAGATCGGACAACTATAGCCAATAGCTCCCATAGGACAAATCAGCCGAAAATTCGTGATTTGTATGGAGACATGAAGTTTTAGTTGAGCGGTTGCAACCAAACTAACACATTATGTGTATGGTACCATTATAACTATCCTCACCAAGTTTGGTCCGGATCGGACAACTATAGCCTATAGCTCCCATAGGACAAATCGGTCGAAAATGGGTGATTTGTATAGAGACATGAAGTTTTAGTTGAGCGGTTGCAACCAAACTAACACATTATGTGTATGGTACCATTATAACTGTCCTCACCAAGTTTGGTCCGAATCGGACAACTATAGCCTATAGCTCCCATAGGACAAATCGGTCGAAAATGGGTGATTTGTATGGAGACATGAAGTTTTAGTTGAGCGATTGCAACCAAACTAACACATTATGTGTATGGTACCATTATAACTATCCTCACCAAGTTTTTTCCGGATCGAACAACTATAGCCTATAGCTCCCATAGGACAAATCGTTCGAAAACTACTTATTTGTAAGGTAAAACGCGCACTAGAATGAGTACGGGGTCTTTTACAGTCGGCTCGCTCGACTGTAGCCTTTCTTACTTGTTTTGTAGGTGACCATAGTTTTTTACAATTTGCGGAGGCGGTAAGGGGCGTGGCAAAGATTTGAAATAAACTTGATCTGCCTGACATAATGAAGGACTTTCATTCTAAATTTGGTGGCTCTAGCTTTTGTAGTTTAAAAGATCCAGGTGTTCATACGGACAGACGGACATTGCTATATCGACTCGGCTGTTGATGCTGATCAAGAATATATATACTTTATGGGGTCTGCCACGCCTCCTTCTGCCTGTTACGCACATTTCGCTTCAGACAAACGTAATAGACCCCTCTACTCTTTTTTAGAGTACGGGGTCTAAAAATAGTACAATCGTTTAGGTAATCGACCCTATTGATTTTAATTCAGATGACTTGAGAAACGCAGAAAATTATCATACAAATTCATATTTACAGCGTATTTTTGACCGATCGTCCCTATGGGAGCTATACGATATAGTCGTCCGATTTGAATGAAACTTGGGCAACATATTTATATTATTGACAGATATAATCTGTGTAAGTTTCCCTTCGATTGCTTGGCCAATGCAAAAGTAATTCACATAAATTCATATTTAGAGCGTATTTTTGACCGATTGTCCCTATAGGAGCTATACGATATAGTTGTCCGATTTGAATGAAACTTAGTCAATATGTTTATATTATTGAAAGATATATTCTGTGTAAGTTTCACTTCGATTGATACCGATTGTCCTAATAGGAGCTATACGACCACTCGGGCCTTTCTAGCTCTTATAGTCTCTGAGATCCTTTTGTTCACACAGACGGACAGACGGACGGACGGACAGACGGACATGGCTATATCGACTCGGCTACTCATTCTGATCAAGAATATATATACTTTATGGGGTCTGCCATGTCTCCTTCTCCCTGTTACATACATTGCAACGAATACAATATACCCTTTTACTCTACGAGTAACGGGTATAAAAAATATACAGCTAATAAACTCTGAAGTATTTCAACCAGTGCGGAAGAAGAAAATCATACAAACGAAACCGGAAGTAAAATGCCCAACGGACTGCCCTGGACCATTGGAGTCGCCGCACTGCAGCTACACATGCTGCAAGGAGACCAGCACCGGCGCCCCAGCAGCCTGTGAGGATACCAGCACCGGCGCCTCAACATCCTGTGTGAAGACCAGCACCGGCACCGTTTAGCGTTACAAGCTAAACCAACGGGATCTTCAAGGACCGGCAGCGCTACAAAGAGCGCGCAACAAATAAAAAAAAAAAATTTATAAATATAATAATTTTGTAATTAGGAAAAAAAATAAATATGTTTAATTAAGAAACAAATAAAATGTAAAGAACCCTTTGTAATACTGAGCGATAATTGCGTTGCTCGTAATAGAGTATGGCCTGTAAAGCCATTCGAAACATTAGACAGGAGATCACTGCGTTGATCGATTAGGAACACACAAAAATTAAAATCAAATTTTTTTTAAAAAAAATATATAATAAACAAGTAAGAAAGGCTACAGTCGAGCGAGCCGACTGTAAAAGACCCCGTACTCACAGAAGTGCGCATTTTCCATACGAAACAAGTAAGAAAGGCTACAGTCGAGCGAGCCGACTGTAAAAGACCCCGTACTCACAGAAGTGCGCATTTTCCATACGAAAAGGAAGAAAAGCTGAGTGCTTCACATTTTGTATACATACATATTTATATACAAATGTATGTAAATATATACACAATTTCCTAACTTGGCTTATTTTAAAAATAAGCAGTGTTTTACAATTTGAAATTATTATATTAAATTTAAATTGAAATAAAAACAAGTAAGAAAGGCTACAGTCGAGCGTGCCGACTGTAAAAGACCCCGTACTCATACCAATGACCAATAAAACTGTCGGCATTATATTCATTAATCTATATTGGAGTATTACAATGGATAGTATTTGCAATAAAAGTCTTTGAAACAAAAACATCAGCTTGTAATAGGGATGTGAATTGCCAAGAAAATACCGATATCGTTATTAATTAAAATATCACATTACGCGTTCGATATCGATATTATCTATAACAGACAATATAGATATCGACATAATGACAAATTGTCGCATACAATTATACATATCGTATTGAATATCGGTATATTACATATCGTATGCATACATGTGCGTGCATCGTCCGTAGGCAGCGCTGTCGATACACAAGCAGCGAAAACGTTCGCTCACATGTTTATATGCTTCTGTCTCGCTTGCACACATGCATTGACATTGCGTGCAAATTGTTAACTTTGTTACGTGTCTAGCTCTTTTGTTTATTGTCCGATTTGTATGCAACTTTCAGGATAGTTTGTTATACTCTGTCTCCAAACACATTTCAAATTACAACACCGTACGATAAGTGCAAATGCCTTAAAAATGGCATTTAAGTTTAAAAATTACTTCATTCTTGTGGGAAAACGGGGCGTGGCAGTCCAAAAATTTTAATGACAATGCATTTATGCTGTCTCTAGCAACCTACATACCAAAAATGGTATTCCTAAGTGCTATAGTTACTGAGATATTCGCTTAAAACATCAATTTTTTTGTAGGTGACCATAGTTATTTACAATTTGCGGAGGCGGTAAGGGGCGTGGCAAAAATTTGAAATAAACTTGATCTGCCTGACATAATGACGGACTTTCATTCTAAATTTGGTGGCTCTAGCTTTTGTAGTTTAAAAGATCCAGGTGTTCATACGGACAGACGGACAGACGGACAGACGGACATTGCTATATCGACTCGGCTGTTGATGCTGATCAAGAATATATATACTTTATGGGGTCTGCCACGCCTCCTTCTGCCTGTTACGCACATTTCGCTTCAGACAAACGTAATAGACCCCTCTACTCTTTTTTAGAGTACGGGGTCTAAAAAATGATAATCAAAACAATTCACTGACGGGATTCGAACCTGGGACTTCAATCAAGCACACGCGTCAGAGTCCTAACAGCTGCACCACGCCCCTCTCTTAAAAGTGCTCGACTATCTGTATTTACATGTAATATTTTTTTGTTATTTGTCCCTGACGGCGATCGAACCAATGATCCTGGGTTCACCTACAAGTGCGAAGAATTAGATCAGGCATCTTTACTACTTAGACCACACTCCGCATTGAAGTTTATGTAAATAATTAAAACTTAAAAAGTAAACAAATACCATTTGTCACTGACTGGATTCGAACCCGGGACCACGGCCTAACCAACACGTACGAAGCGCGCATCTCTACTACCTAGACCACGCTCCTTATTGAAGTTGCAGTAGCTAAACGTAGAGTTAAATCTTTTATAATAATTGTTTAGTTAACACACTGCACTGCTTGCTGCAGTTTGTGTTGTTCTTCTATTGCAAGCAGTGTAAACAAACAATTTATTCATAAAACTCAGCATTTTTGATTAATTTATTTTATATGTTGTTGTTGTCCGATTTGAACCAAATTTGGTGAGTATACTTTTAATAATTATACACACATCCTGTGTGAGTTTGGTTGCGATCGGCCAACTAACATTACATGTCTTCATACAAATTTTTTATTTTTGACCGATTTGTCCTATGGGAGCTATAGGCTATAGTTGTCCGATCCGGATCAAACTTGGTGAGGATAGTTATATTGGTACCATACGCATAATGTGTGAATTTGGTCTCTCTAGCTTTAGTCGTTTTCAAGTTATGGTGATGTGAAAATAGTTTTTTACAATTTGCGGGGGCGGTAGGGGGCGTGGCAAAAATTTGAAATAAACTTAACCTGCCTGACATATAGACGGACTTTCATTCCAAATTTGGCTGCTCTAGCTCTTGTAGTTTAAAAGATCCAGGTGTTCATACGGACGGACGGACAGACAGACGGACAGACGGACATTGCTATATCGTCTCGGCTGTTGATGCTGATCAAGAATATATATACTTTATGGGGTCGGAAAAGGCTCCTTCTGCCTGTTACGCACATTTCGCTTCAGACAAACTTAATAGACCCCTATACTCTTTTTTAGAGTACGGGGTCTAAAAATAGTACAATCGTTTAGGTAATCGACCCTATTGATTTTAATTCAGATGACTTGAGAAACGCAGAAAATTATCATACAAATTCATATTTACAGCGTATTTTTGACCGATCGTCCCTATGGGAGCTATACGATATAGTCGTCCGATTTGAATGAAACTTGGGCAACATATTTATATTATTGACAGATATAATCTGTGTAAGTTTCCCTTCGATTGCTTGGCCAATGCAAAAGTAATTCACATAAATTCATATTTAGAGCGTATTTTTGACCGATTGTCCCTATAGGAGCTATACGATATAGTTGTCCGATTTGAATGAAACTTAGTCAATATGTTTATATTATTGAAAGATATATTCTGTGTAAGTTTCACTTCGATTGATACCGATTGTCCTAATAGGAGCTATACGATATAGTTGTCCGATTTGGATCAAACTTGGTCAGTATATGTACACCCTAGACGTGTACTTTATGTGTCAATTTGGTTTAGATAGCATTGCTAACAAAAAAGTTTTCTATACTAAAACATGCTATTTTTACCTGTTTTTACCTTTGTATCCACATAGAACGCCCTAAAGTGGGCGTGTCAAAAAACAAAAGCAAACTTGTACTGCTTGGGCATTTTATCTTTCGTTTGCGACCACTGGGGCCTTTCTAGCTCTTATAGTCTCTGAGATCCTTTTGTTCACACAGACGGACAGACGGACGGACGGACAGACGGACATGGCTATATCGACTCGGCTACTCATTCTGATCAAGAATATATATACTTTATGGGGTCTGCCATGTCTCCTTCTCCCTGTTACATACATTGCAACGAATACAATATACCCTTTTACTCTACGAGTAACGGGGGTATATAAAAATATACAGCTAATAATCTCTGAAGTATTTCAACCAGTGCGGAGAGAAGAAAATCATACAAACGAAACCGGAAGTAAAATGCCCAACGGACTGCCCTGGACCATTGGAGTCGCCGCACTGCAGCTACACATGCTGCAAGGAGACCAGCACCGGCGCCCCAGCAGCCTGTGAGGATACCAGCACCGGCGCCTCAACATCCTGTGTGAAAACCAGCACCGGGACCGTTTAGCGTTACAAGCTAAACCAGGGATCTTCACAGGGCAGCGCTACAAAGAGCGCGCAACAAATAAAAAAAAAAATTTATAAATATAATAATTTTTTAATAAGGGGCAAAAAAAATAAATATGTTTAATTAAGAAACAAATAAAATGTAAAGAACCCTTTGTAATACTGAGCGATAATTGCGTTGCTCGTAATAGAGTATGGCCTGTAAAGCCATTCGAAACATTAGACAGGAGATCACTGCGTTGATCGATTAGGAACACACAAAAATTAAAATCAAATTTTTTTTTAAAAAAAATATATAATAAACAAGTAAGAAAGGCTACAGTCGAGCGAGCCGACTGTAAAAGACCCCGTACTCACAGAAGTGCGCATTTTCCATACGAAAAGGAAAAAAATTAAAATCAAATTTTTTTTTAAAAAAAATATATAATAAACAAGTAAGAAAGGCTACAGTCGAGCGAGCCGACTGTAAAAGACCCCGTACTCACAGAAGTGCGCATTTTCCATACGAAAAGGAAGAAAAGCTGAGTGCTTCACATTTTGTATACATACATATTTATATACAAATGTATGTAAATATATACACAATTTCCTAACTTGGCTTATTTTAAAAATAAGCAGTGTTTTACAATTTGAAATTATTATATTAAATTTAAATTGAAATAAAAACAAGTAAGAAAGGCTACAGTCGAGCGTGCCGACTGTAAAAGACCCCGTACTCATACCAATGACAATCATTGGCTACCAACCTGTGTAGTAAGCATTTTCCATACAAAAAAAGAAAATGAAGAAGAACCTGATTGATTCCTTTTTATATATGTACATATATATATATATATACATAAATATATATATATATATATATATGTCCATATACATAATTAGATTTCCTTACATGCCTTGTTTTAAAATTATGTTTTGCGTAAAAACAAATCTCGTATTATAATTCAAAATGAATACTTTTAATTTAATTTGAAATTAAAAATAAAGTTAATAAAACTGTCGGCATTATATTCATTAATCTATATTGGAGTATTACAATGGATAGTATTTGCAATAAAAGTCTTTGAAACAAAAACATCAGCTTGTAATAGGGATGTGAATTGCCAAGAAAATACCGATATCGTTATTAATTAAAATATCACATTACGCGTTCGATATCGATATTATCTATAACAGACAATATAGATATCGACATAATGACAAATTGTCGCATACAATTATACATATCGTATTGAATATCGATATATTACATATCGTAAGCATACATGTGCGTGCATCGTCCGTAGGCAGCGCTGTCGATACACAAGCAGCGAAAACGTTCGCTCACATGTTTATATGCTTCTGTCTCGCTTGCACACATGCATTGACATTGCGTGCAAATTGTTAACTTTGTTACGTGTCTAGCTCTTTTGTTTATTGTCCGATTTGTATGCAACTTTCAGGATAGTTTGTTATACTCTGTCTCCAAACACATTTCAAATTACAACACCGTACGATAAGTGCAAATGCCTTAAAAATGGCATTTAAGTTTAAAAATTACTTCATTCTTGTGGGAAAACGGGGCGTGGCAGTCCAAAAATTTTAATGACAATGCATTTATGCTGTCTCTAGCAACCTACATACCAAAAATGGTATTCCTAAGTGCTATAGTTACTGAGATATTCGCTTAAAACATCAATTTTTTTGTAGGTGACCATAGTTATTTACAATTTGCGGAGGCGGTAAGGGGCGTGGCAAAAATTTGAAATAAACTTGATCTGCCTGACATAATGACGGACTTTCATTCTAAATTTGGTGGCTCTAGCTTTTGTAGTTTAAAAGATCCAGGTGTTCATACGGACAGACGGACAGACGGACAGACGGACATTGCTATATCGACTCGGCTGTTGATGCTGATCAAGAATATATATACTTTATGGGGTCTGCCACGCCTCCTTCTGCCTGTTACGCACATTTCGCTTCAGACAAACGTAATAGACCCCTCTACTCTTTTTTAGAGTACGGGGTCCCAAAAAAATGATAATCAAAACAATTCACTGACGGGATTCGAACCTGGGACTTCAATCAAGCACACGCGTCAGAGTCCTAACAGCTGCACCACGCCCCTCTCTTAAAAGTGCTCGACTATCTGTATTTACATGTAATATTTTTTTGTTATTTGTCCCTGCTTGCTGCAGTTTGTGTTGTTCTTCTATTGCAAGCAGTGTAAACAAACAATTTATTCATAAAACTCAGCATTTTTGATTAATTTATTTTATATGTTGTTGTTGTCCGATTTAAACCAAATTTGGTGAGGATACTTTTAATAATTATACACACATCCTGTGTGAGTTTGGTTGCGATCGGCCAACTAACATTACATGTCTTCATACAAATTTTTTATTTTTGACCGATTTGTCCTATGGGAGCTATAGGCTATAGTTGTCCGATCCGGATCAAACTTGGTGAGGATAGTTATATTGGTACCATACGCATAATGTGTGAATTTGGTCTCTCTAGCTTTAGTCGTTTTCAAGTTATGGTGATGTGAAAATAGTTTTTTACAATTTGCGGGGGCGGTAGGGGGCGTGGCAAAAATTTGAAATAAACTTAACCTGCCTGACATATAGACGGACTTTCATTCCAAATTTGGCTGCTCTACCTCTTGTAGTTTAAAAGATCCAGGTGTTCATACGGACGGACGGACAGACAGACGGACAGACGGACATCGCTATATCGTCTCGGCTGTTGATGCTGATCAAGAATATATATACTTTATGGGGTCGGAAAAGCCTCCTTCTACCTGTTACGCACATTTCGCTTCAGACAAACTTAATAGACCCCTATACTCTTTTTTAGAGTACGGGGTCTAAAAAAAAATTATTAATAAATTTATACAAAATATATATATATATATACTGTTTTATGAAAAATAATCCAATAAAATTATAGAAGTCAATGCATTTGGATGCAATTCCCAAAGAGGAAATTATATCAGAAGTAATAAACATGTTAGACCACGAATCAAAAGTAGCGGACTCAACCGCAAACGTAATAAACAATGTCGAAACTTTCTCAGTAGATTTAAAATCAATCACAATTATGCTTATAATAATCGTTGTTCTGCTAATAGCAAACATGCTAACTAAGCTATACAAGTTGCACAATAAGTGCCTAAAGAAAAAGTATAGTACTAGTAGAGCAGACAACTTAGATATCATCTAAAATGATTAACATTGATGCTGCGCATACATCGCTAAAAATTTCCATATCTATTGAACAATGGAATGGAATGCATTAGCGAGACAAATAAATGATTACAAAGACAAGTTCGAGAAATCATACAAATGTATCAATTCCGATAAAACAATAAAATCAGACACGTTGATACATCATGCGAAAATATTAACAGCTCAATATAACAACATATTAACTACAATTAACCAAGTTAATGGTAAATTGACACAGGTGCATAAAAATCAATGTCAGAAAATAGTAAAAACACTTAGAACAAGATTACAAAATATTTGTATTAGACGGAGTATTGTAATAACAATACCAAAATCTGTCAGCTGAATTCAATGAGAACCAGTTACAAGATTTAGATGAGTCTAAACCAATAATCTATTCAGATAGTGATAGTGATCTTGAAATGCTCCAAGAAAATATCGAAATTACAATGACTAACCAAATAGCTTAAGATAGGGAATATGTGAAGCAGGTTTCCTCTTCAGTCCCAGAATTTGATGGTAAAAAACTATCACTTAATAGATTCCTAACTGCGTTACGACTAACTGAAAAAACTAAAGGCAACCAAGAGGATATAGCAGTGCAAAAAACAAAATGAAACTACTATATCCGGAATAATAAATAAGCTTAAAGATAACGTAAAAGGAGAATCTCCTAACGTATTAAAAGCTAGATTGCTAAATATAAAACAAAAAGGCAAAACTGCTTCCCAGTATACAACTGAAATGGACAGTTTGCGAAGGCAATTAGAGGCAGCCTTTATTGATGATGGCCTAGACGCAGAAAAAGCAGAAAAATTCTCAACAGAAGAGTCAATTTCGGCAATGATTAAGAATTGCGAGCACGAGAAACTGAAATTAATATTGGAAGCTGGTAACTTCGTTACTTTCAATGATGTAATGGGTAAATACATCCATTGCAGCACTGAAATGACTGGAAGTTCAAATACAGTATTATTTCAGCGAGGCCGCAACAATAGAGGAGGTAGTCACTTTAGAGGTAGAGGCAATGGCCGTGACAACTCCAATTACTACAATAATCACAATAACAATAGAAACAACAATAGAGGAGGACGAGGTAACCGAGGTAGGAATAATTCCAACCGTGGTAACAACCAAAACAGAAATAATTATTATAATAACAATAATAATAATGTCCGAGTTGCCCAAGATGCTTCGGGAAACTCCCAGACACCTCCAGATACTCAGCATGAAATAATAAAATATATACTGTTAACTTAAGTCTCAATAATTTCGTATCATTTAAAAATGTCGCAACAAATAAAAAGATTACATTTTTAATTGATACAGGTGCAGATATTTCAATTATAAAAGAAAATTCAGATGTCTTTCATGACATCCAAATCAATAGAATTATAGACATTCGAGGCATAGGCGAAGGAGTAATAAACTCCAAAGGACTTGTCTCAATTGAACTCCAAACAGACAAATACATTATTCCATACAAATTTTATTTACTTCATTCGGATTTCGCAATTCCTTGCGATGGAATAATAGGATTAGATTTCATTAAAAAATTTAATTGCCAATTAGATTACAATAGTTCAGAGGATTGGTTTATAATTAGATCACAAAACCTAACGTATCCTATCTATGTTCCAATAACATTTAGTTCTGGTAATAATTCCACACTTCTACCAGCAAGATCCCAAGTGATACGCAAAATAGAATTATCATCAGCAGAAGAAAACATTTTAATTCCAAATCAGGAAATTATACCAGGTGTTTATGTTGCAAACACTATTGCAACAGCACAAAATACTTTTGTCCGATTCTTAAATACCACAGATACATGCCAAACAGTAGGCATTAATAAAATAAAATTTGAATCACTTTCGAACTACGAGGTAGTTCAAAATCTAGAAGACAATAGAAAAGAGTCTGTAATTAAAAAGTTAAAGAAAAATTTTCCAACTTTGTTTAAGAAACAACTTGGGGAAATATGCACCCAATATAGTGATGTGTTCGGGCACTAACCATACAACACATAGATGCGTCAAACTCTCTGGGGGTCCATGAGTAGGCAAGCGTTTGCTATCAAAAAATCTTGCGTTTGACGCATCTATGTGTTGTATGGTTAGTGGTATTACATATACACACATACATATGTGCGTGCATACTTATAATGTCAAATGTATATGTGTAGGTATACATACAATCAGATGTTTTTGTTTCAACGTGTATTGTTGCAAGTATCAATTCATATACTTGGATACCGATTTTCTTAAATGATCGGGAATAAATTGCAGAGAGTATTCTACGGTCGGGCGAGCTCGACTGTACTTTTCTTTCTTGTTAGACCCCGTACTCTAAAAAAGAGTAGAGGGGTCTATTAAGTTTGTCTGAAGCGAAATGTGCGTAACAGGCAGTAGGAGGCGTGGCCGACCCCATAAAGTATATATATTCTTGATCAGCATCAACAGCCGAGACGATATAGCGATGTCCGTCTGTCCGTCTGTCTGTCTGTCCGTCCGTATGAACACCTGGATCTTTTAAACTATAAAAGCCAGAGCTTCCATATTTGGAATGAGAGTCCGTCTATATGTCAGGCAGGTTAAGTTTATTTCAAATCTTTCCCACGCCCCTAACCGCCCCCGCAGATTCCAAATAACATTTTTCAGATCACCATAATTTGAAAACTACTATAGCTAGAAATACCAAATTCACACATTATGTGTACGGTACCTGTCTAACTATCCTCACTAAATTTGGTCCGGATCGGACAACTATAGCCTATAGCTCCCATACCAAACACATTATGTGTATGGTACCATTATAACTATCTTCACCAAGTTTGATCCGGATCGGACAACTATAGTCTATAGCTCCCATAGGACAAATCGGTCAAAAATAAAAAATTTGTATGAAGACATGTAATGTTAGTTGAGCGCTCGCAACCAAACTCACACAGAATGTGTGTATTATTAAAAGCATCCTCACCAAATCGGACAACAGCAACATATAAAATAAATTAATCAAAAATGCTGAATTTTTTTAAAAAATTGTTTGTTTACACTTGCTTGCAATAAAAGATTTAACTCTACGTTAGCTACTGCAACTTCAATAAGGAGCGTGGTCTAGGAAGTAGAGATGCGCGCTTCGTACGTGTTTGTTTGCCCGGGATCCCGGGTTCGAATCCAGTCAGTGACAAGTGCTGTTTGTTTACTTTTTAGACCCCGTACTCTAAAAAAGAGTATAGGGGTCTATTAGGTTTGTCTGAAGCGAAATGTGCGTAACAGGTAGAAGGAGGCTTTTCCGACCCCATAAAGTATATATATTCTTGATCAGCATCAACAGCCGAGACGATATAGCGATGTCCGTCTGTCCGTCTGTCTGTCCGTCTGTATGAACACCTGGATCTTCTAAACTACAAGAGCTAGAGACACCAAATTTAGAATGAAAGTCCGTCTGTAGTGTACGCAGTGAAAGTTTATTTCAAATTTTTGCCACGCCCCCCACCGCCTCCGCAAATTGTAAAAAACTATTTTCACATCGCCATAACTTGAAAACGACTAGAGCTAGAGAGACCAAATTCACACAATATGTGTATAGTACCATTATAACAATCCTCACCAAGTTTGTTCCGGATCGGACGACTATAGCCTATAGCTCCCATAGGACAAACCGGTCAAAAATAAAAAATTTGTATGAAGACATGTAGTGTTGGTTGAGCGATCGCAACCAAACTCACAGAGGATGTGTGTATAATTATTAAAAATATCCCCACCAAATTTGGTCCAAATCGGACAACAACAACATATAAAACAAATTAATCAAAAATGCTGAATTTTATGTACAAATTGTTTGTTTGCACTGCTTGCAATAGAAAAGTCTACGTTTACCTACACAAACTGCAGCAAGCAGTGTACTGTGTTAAACAAGCAATTATTGCATGTGAATGAAAATAATCCAACTGATTTATCAGCAGAGCGTGGTCTTATTGGTAGGGTCGCGGTTCATTATTTTGCAAATCCGCGTGGGTCCCAGGTTCGAGTCCAGCCAAAGTTAAATACAAATTTTTTAATTTTAACACAAATTGTAAAACTATTTTAAATAACAATAACGTTTATTTGTATTTAAAATGTATTTGCGTAACATGGTACGCTAAAAAAAAGTAATACGAAAGTCCAAACAATTCTGACAACTCCCTTGCACGTACATACATTGATTAATGTGTATATACATACACATTCATACATACATGCATACATATTTTTGCTTATGCTTTGCACTTGTTCAACTGCTTTGAACTGCTTAACGTAGTTCAATTGAAGTAAGTTGTTCAGTTGATCGGCATTTAGCGCTCATTGGTACTTGTTCCGAACTGATTTTGGGACGCGCCAAAATAAATTCTGTTACTATACAGATTCATACAATGCTACTGAACGCAGATATTGTTTTAATTTTTACCATTTTGAATAAAAGATTTCAATTCTAATACATACTTATTTGTATAGTTGTTGTCTCGCATGATAACACATTTTAAAATGCACTCCCGCCTTATATTAAATGTCAATGAGAATAATCAACGCGATTTGGAAGTAGAGCGTGGACCAGTTGGTAGGGTTACGGTTCGTTCATTTGCAAATCGGCATGGGTCGCAGGTTCGAGTCCCAGTCAAAGTTAATATATAAATTTTCTATTTTAATTATAAGCACTATTTTAAATAAATTATATTTCTTTTATTTTAAAAACTGTTCCCAAAACATTGAATAATAAGAAGAAGTATTTCGATATTTAAAACATTTACATACTTATATAAATACGGCTTATTTTTAAAGTAAGCAAATTGTGCATTTAATTGTGTATATATTTACATACATTTTTATATAAATATGTATGTATACAAAATGTGAATAACTCCGTTTTTCTTCTTTTTCGTATGGAAAATGGGCACTTCCGTGAGTACGGGGTCTTTTACAGTCGGCTCGCTCGACTGTAGCCTTTCTTACTATATTTAGACCCCGTACTCTAAAAAAGTGTAGAGGGGTCTATTAGGTTTGTCTGAAGCGAAATGTGCGTAACAGGCAGAAGGAGGCTTTTCCGACCCCATAAAGTAAATATATTCTTGATCAGCATCAACAGCCGAGACGATATAGCAATGTCCGTCTGTCCGTCTGTCCGTCCGTCCGTCCGTCTGTATGAACACCTGGATCTTCTTAACTATAAGAGCTAGAGCCACCAAATTTGGAATGAAAGTCCGTCTGCTTCGCGAGCAGATCAAGTTTATTTCAAATCTTTGCCACGGCCCCTACCGCCCCCCCCAAATTGTAAAAAACTATTTTCACATAATCATAACCATAACCACCGAGTTTGGTCCGGATCGGACAACTATAGCCTATAGCTCCCAAAGGACAAATCGGTCGAAAATTTGTGATTTGTATGGAGACATGAAGTTTTAGTTGAGCGATTGCAACCAAACTAACATATTATATGTATGGTACCATTATAACTATCCTCACCAAGTTTGGTCCGGATCGGACAACTATAGCCTATAGCTTCCATAGGACAAATCGGTCGAAAATGGGTGATTTGTATGGAGACATGAAGAATTAGTTGAGCGATTGCAACCAAACTAACGCATTATGTGTATGGTACCATTATAACTATCCCGATCAAGTTTGGTCCGGATCGGATAACTATAGCCTATAGCTCCCATAGGACAAATCGGTCGAAAATGGGTGATTTGTATGGAGACATGAAGTTTTAGTTGAGCGATTGCAACCAAACTAACACATAATGTGTATGGTACCATTATAACTATCCTTACCAAGTTTGGTCCGGATCGGACAACTATAGCCTATAGCTCCCATAGGTCAAATCTGTCGAAAATTCGTGATTTGTTTGGAGACATGAAGTTTTAGTTGAGCGATTGCAACCAAACTAACACATTATGTGTATGGTACCATTATAACTATCCTCACCAAGTTTGGTCTGGATCGGGCAACTATAGCCTATAGCTCCCATAGGACAAATCGTTCGAAAACTACCTGTTTGTATGGTAAAACGCGCACTAGATGGAGTACGGGGTCTTTTACAGTCGGCTCGCTCGACTGTAGCCTTTCTTACTTGTTTGTTCTCATTTAGTTCAATATCATTTTCAATATTTGATGGTATGTTTGGGGATGATTCTTTTAAGTTCTTATAATTAACAATAATTTTTCTTGTTAGACCCCGTACTCTAAAAAAGAGTATAGGGGTCTATTAAGTTTGTCTGAAGCGAAATGTGCGTAACAGGCAGAAGGAGGCTTTTCCGACCCCATGAAGTATATATATTCTTGATCAGCATCAACAGCCGAGACGATAAACCGATGTCCGTCTGTCAGTCTGTCCGTCCGTCTGTATGATCACCTAGATCTTTTAAACTACAAGAGCTAGAGTCACCAAATTTGGAATGAAAGTCCGTCTGCTTCGCGAGCAGATCAAGTTCAATTTCAAATCTTTGCCACGCCCCTTACCGCCCCCGCAAATTGTAAAAAACTATTTTCACATCACCATAACTTAAAAACGACTAAAGCTAGGGAGACCAAATTCACACAATATGTGTATGGTTCCTATCGTACTATCTTTACCAAATTTGGTCCGGATCGGACAACTATAGCCTATAGCTCCCATAGGACAAATCGGCCGAAAATTCGTGATTTGTATGGAGGCATGAAGTTTGAGTAGAGCGACTGTAACCAAACTATCACATTATGTGTACGGTTCCATAGTAACTATACTCACCAAATTTAGTCCAAATCGGACAACAACAACATATAAAACAAATTAATCAAAAATGCTGAATTTTATGTACAAATTGTTTGTTTGCACTGCTTGCAATAGAAAAGTCTACGTTTACCTACACAAACTGCAGCAAGCAGTGTACTGTGTTAAACAAGCAATTATTGCATGTGAATGAAAATAATCCAACTGATTTATCAGCAGAGCGTGGTCTTATTGGTAGGGTCGCGGTTCATTATTTTGCAAATCCGCGTGGGTCCCAGGTTCGAGTCCAGCCAAAGTTAAATACAAATTTTTTAATTTTTTAATTTTAACACAAATTGTAAAACTATTTTAAATAATAATAACGTTTATTTGTATTTAAAATGTATTTGCGTAATATGGTACGCTAAAAAAAAGTAATACGAAAGTCCAAAACAATTCAGAAAACTCCCTTGCACGTACATACATTTATTAATGTGTATATACATACACATTCATACATACATGCATACATATTTTTGCTTATGCTTTGCACTTGTTCAACTGCTTTGAACTGCTTAACGTAGTTCAATTGAAGTAAGTTGTTCAGTTGATCGGCATTTAGCGCTCATTGGTACTTGTTCCGAACTGATTTTGGGACGCGCCAAAATAAATTCTGTTACTATACAGATTCATACAATGCTACTGAACGCAGATATTGTTTAAATTTTTACCATTTTGAATAAAAGATTTCAATTCTAATACATACTTAATTGTATAGTTGTTGTCTCGCATGATAACACATTTTAAAATGCACTCCCGCCTTATATTAAATGTCAATGAGAATAATCAACGAGATTTGGAAGTAGAGCGTGGACCAGTTGGTAGGGTTACGGTTCGTTCATTTGCAAATCGGCATGGGTCGCAGGTTCGAGTCCAAGTCAAAGTTAATATATAAATTTTCTATTTTAATTATAAGCACTATTTTAAATAAATTATATTTCTTTTATTTTAAAACCTGTTCCCAAAACATTGAATAATAAGAAGAAGTATTTCGATATTTAAAACATTTACATACTTATATAAATACGGCTTATTTTTAAAATAACCAAAGTAAGGAAATTGTGCATTTAATTGTGTATATATTTACATACATTTTTATATAAATATGTATGTATACAAAATGTGAATAACTCCGTTTTTCTTCTTTTTCGTATGGAAAATGGGCACTTCCGTGAGTACGGGGTCTTTTACAGGCGGCTCGCTCGACTGTAGCCTTTCTTACTTGTTAAATTCTAATTATTTACATAAACATCAATGCGGAGTGTGGTCTATGTAGTAAAGATGCCTGATCTAATTCTTCGCACTTGTATGTGAACCCGGGATCATGGGTTCGAGAGCCGTCAGGGACATTTTATTAATTAGACCCCGTACTCCAAAAAAGAGTATAGGGGTCTATTAAGTTTGTCTGAAGCGAAATGTGCGTAACAGGCAGAAGGAGGCTTTTCCGACGCCATAAAGTATATATATTCTTGATCAGCATCAACAGCCGAGACGATATAGCGATGTCCGTCTGTCCGTCTGTCCGTCCGTCTCTATGATCACCTAGATCTTTTAAACTACAAGAGCTAGAGCCACCAAATTTGGAATGAAAGCCCGTCTGCTTCGCGATCAGATCAATTTTATTTCAAATCTTTGCCACGCCCCTTACCGCCCCCGCAAATTGTAAAAAACTATTTTCACATCACCATAACTTGAAAACGACTAGAGCTAGGGAGACCAAATTCACACATTATGTGAATGGTACCTATCTAACTATCCTCACAAAATTTGGTCCGAATCGGACAACTATAGCCTATAGCTCCCATAGGACAAATCGGTCGAAAATTTGTGATTTGTATGGAGACATGAAGTTTTAGTTGAGCGATTGCAACCAAACTAACGCATTATGTGTATGCTACCATTATAACTATCCCGATCATGTTTGGTCCGGATCGGACAACTATAGCCTATAGCTCCCATAGGGCAAATCTGTCGAAAATTGGTGATTTGTATGGAAAACGCGCACTAGAAGGAGTACGGGGTCTTTTACAGTCGGCTCGCTCGACTGTAGCCTTTCTTACTTGTTTGTTCTCATTTAGTTCAATATCATTTTCAATATTTGATGGTATGTTTGGGGATGATTCTTTTAAGTTCTTATAATTAACAATAATTTTTCTTGTTAGACCCCGTACTCTAAATAAGAGTATAGGGGTCTATTAAGTTTGTCTGAAGCGAAATGTGCGTAACAGGCAGAAGGAGGCTTTTCCGACCTCATAAAGTATATATATTCTTGATCAGCATCAACAGCCGAGACGATATAGCGATGTCCGTCTGTCCGTCTGTCCGTCCGTCTGTATGATCACCTAGATCTTTTAAACTACAAGAGATAGAGTCACCAAATTTGGAACGAAAGTCCGTCTGCTTCGCGAGCAGATCAAGTTTATTTCAAATCTTTGCCACGCCCCTTACCGCCTCCGCAAATTGTAAAAAACTATTTTCACATCACCATAACTTGAAAACGACTAAAGCTAGGGAGACCAAATTCACACATTATGTGTATGGTACCTGTCTTACTATCTTTACCAAATTTGGTCCGGATCGGACAACTATAGACTATAGCTCCCATAGGACAAATCGGCCGAAAATTCGTGATTTGTATGGAGGCATGAAGTTTGAGTAGAGCGACTGTAACCAAACTATCACATTATGTGTACGGTTCCATAGTAACTATACTCACCAAGTTTGGTCCGGATCGGACAACTATAGCCTATAGCTCCCATAGGACAAATCGGTCAAAAATGGGTGATTTGTATGGAGACATGAAGTTTTAGTTGAGCGATTGCAACCAAACTAACATAGTATGTGTATGGTACCATTATAACTATCCTCACCAAGTTTGGTCTGGATCGGGCAACTATAGCCTATAGCTCCAATAGGACAAATCGGTCTAAAATGGGTGATTTGTATGGAGACATGAAGTTTTAGCTGGGCGATTGCAACCAAACTAACACATTATGTGTATGGTACCATTGTAACTATCCTCACCAAGTTTGGTCTGGATCGGGCAACTATAGCCTATAGCTCCCATAGGACAAATCGTTCGAAAACTACTTATTTGTATGGTAAAACGCGCACTACAATGAGTACGGGGTCTTTTACAGTCGGCTCGCTCGACTGTAGCCTTTCTTACTTGTTATATTTAAAGACAAGTAAGAAAGGCTACAGTCGAGCGAGCCGACTGTAAAAGACCCCGTACTCACAGAAGTGCGCATTTTCCATACGAAAAAGAAGAAAAACGGAGTGGTTTACATTTTGTATACATATGTACAATTTTATATACAAATGTATGTAAATATATACACAATGAAATGCACAATTTTCTTACTTGGCTTATTTTAAAAATAAGCCGTGTTTTACAATTTGAAATTAAATTAAAATTTAATTTTTAAATTTAAATTGAAATAAAAATAAATAATAATAATCAAAATAATTCACTGACGGGATTCGAACCTCGGACTCCACCACGCTCACGCGTCAGAGCCCTAACAGCTGCACCACGCCCCTCTTTAGAAATTGCTCGACTATCTGCATTTACATGTAATATTTTTTTGTTGTATAACAAAATCTAATAAAATGTTCCTGACGGCTCTCGAACCCATGATCCCGGGTTCACATACAAGTGCGAAAAATTAGATCAGGCATCTTTACTACTTAGACCAAACTCCGCATTGAAGTTTATGTAAATAATTAAAATTTAAAAAGTAAACAAACAGCATTTGTCACTGACTGGATTCGAACCGGGGACCCCGGGCTAACCAACACGTACGAAGCGCGCATCTCTACTACCTAGACCACGGTCCTTATTGAAGTTGCAGTAGCTAACCGTAGAGTTAAATCTTTTATAATAATTGTTTAGTTAACACACTGCACTGCTTGCTGCAGTTTGTAAACAAACAATTTGTACATAAAACTCAGCATTTTTTATTAATTTGTTTTATATGTTATTGTTGTCCGATTTGGACCAAATTTGGTGGGGATATTTTTAATAATTATACACACATCCTCTGTGAGTTTGGTTGCGATCGCTCAACCAACACTACATGTCTTCATACAAATTTTTAGACCCCGTACTCTAAAAAAGAGTATAGGGGTCTATTAGGTTTGTCTGAAGCGAAATGTGCGTAACAGGCAGAAGGAGGCGTGGCCGACCCCATAAAGTATATATATTCTTGATCAGCATCAACAGCCGAGACGATATAGCAATGTCCGTCTGTCCGTCTGTCCGTCCGTCCGTCTGTCCGTATGAACACCTGGATCTTTTAAACTACAAAAGCTAGAGCCGCCAAATTTAGAATGAAAGTCCGTCATTATGTCAGGCAGATCAAGTTTATTTCAAATCTTTGCCACGCCCCTTACCGCCCCCGCAAATTGTAAATAACTATGGTCACCTACGAAAAAATTGATGTTTTAAGCGAATATCTCAGTAACTATAGCACTTAGGAGTACCGTTTTTGGTATACAGGTTGCTAGAGACAGCATAAATGCATAGTCATTAAAATTTTTGGATTGCCACGCCCCGTTTTCCCACACGAATGAAATAATTTTCAAACTTCAATGCCATTTTTAAGGCATTTGCACTTATCGTACGGTATTGTAATTTCAAATTCGCTTGGAGACAAAGTATCACAAACTATCCTGAAAGTTGCATACAAATCGGACAATAAACAAAAGAGCTAGAGACGTAACAAAGTTTACAATTGCACGCAATGTCAATGCATGTGTGCAAGCGAGACAGCAGCATATAAACATGTGAGCGAACGTTTTCGCTGCTTGTGTAGCGACAGCGCTGCTCGCGGACGATGCACGCACATGTATGCATACGATACGATAAATCATATATCGATATTCAATACGATAGTAATTATAATTGCGATATGATCTCGAATGCGATATTTGGTCATTATGTCCATATCTATAGCGTATTTGAATTCAGTTGTTGATAATATCGATTTTTGATTTGATGTGATATTTTAATTAATATCGATATCGGCATTTTCTTGGCGATTTGCATCCCTATTAAAAACTGATGGTTTTGTTTCAAAGTGTATTATTGCAAATACTATGAGTACGGGGTCTTTTACAGTCGGCTAGCTCGACTGTAGCCTTTCTTACTTGTTTATTTTTGACCGGTTTGTCCTGTGGGAGCTATAGGCTATAGTTGTCCGATCCGGACCAAACTTGGTGAGGACAGTTATAATGGTACTGTACACATACTGTGTGAATTTGGTCTCTCTAGCTCGTATTCAAGTTATGGTGATGTGAAAATAGTTTTTTACAATTTGCGGGGGCGGTGGGGGGCGTGGCAAAAATTTGAAATAAACTTGCACTGCGTACACTACAGACGGACTTTCATTCCAAATTTGGTGTCTCTAGCTCTTGTAGTTTAGAAGATCCAGGTGTTCATACAGACGGACGGACAGACAGACAGACGGACAGACGGACAGACGGACATCGCTATATCGTCTCGGCTGTTGATGCTGATCAAGAATATATATACTTTATGGGGTCGGTCACGCCTCCTTCTGCCTGTTACGCACATTTCGCTTCAGACAAACCTAATAGACCCCTATACTCTTTTTTAGAGTACGGGGTCTAATAATTAATGCGATTAAAATAATTATTAAAGTGGTTATTGTAATAATTTGGAACGTGTTATACAATTTTGTTTGCTGTAAGATAATTTCTTTAGTTTGAACATATGACAATGGTTCTTATTTAGAAAGATTATTATTTATGTAAATTATTTGCGTGTAATCTAACATAGTATTGGTTATTAAAATTTTATCTAAATTAAATGAACAAATTATGGCTTTTTTTTTTTTTTTTCTTCCTTAATTATTTTTTTTTTTATACAAATTTTTTTTATTAAAATTTTAGGTAAGGTTCCTTGTTATTAAAATTTATCTAATTAGATTGAACAATTTAGGTTTATTATATTATTTCCTTATAATTATTTTTTTTTTATTCCATTTTTATTTAATACAGTTTAGGTTTTTTTTTTTTTTTTTTTTTTTTTACATAATATTTTGTTCTACATACTTAATTTCATAGTTTTTAGTTATTTTTGAAAAATTACATTCTGCTTTTTTTAAATTTATTTTTCCAATATTAATTTTTTTAAATAAAAAATTTTTATTGTTTTTTTTAATTATTTTTTTATTTGTATTAAATAAATTTAATAAATAAATTTTAATTAAAATTTTTTATTTTTGTTTAGGGTATAATATAAAAATAAAATTTTTTTTTTTTAAATTTTAGTTGGGAAATTGGGAATTTTTAAAATTTCGTTTGTGTTTGTCTTTAACCAAGTTGATGTATTAATATTTATTATTTTTTTAGCGTTTGTAGGGGTGCGCCCTAACGTATGCAACACAAAAAATTTATTTTTTTGTATGCATTATTTTGGACGCGACTGTTACGCGATAGCAACAGCTGATATGTTAATGCACTGTTAACTATCGATCGAGGGCAGGACTCAACCGTGCATGCGATTAATCGATCATGCTTGCAAATCACCTTTGGGCATGCGATATTTCGAGTAGGTGTCGACTTCCTCGATCAGCCTATTTCCTGTTCGACCATTGAGTAAGAGAGTCACGAAAGTGCATAAAAAAAAAAAAAAAATAATCGTGACGCATCCAAGTTGCCTTGCCATTTTTAAATATTTTGTGGCACCAAAAGTGCGTGAATATCGGTGTGACGTGCGTCCGCACACATATTTAAGGAATTTTTTTTGAAAATATTTTTCTACTTAAGGTATGTTGTGTAATCAGTGTCAGACTCGCGTCTCATAAGTTTCTTTTTCATTGGTGTAGAATTGAAGATTTTGTCTCTACCAACGATTACTGGCGACGAGTGCAAGCCTGTGCTTGCGAACTAAAAGACGCTTTGGCCAACACGGCACCAGTCGCAGTATCAGCGTTTCGTGTTGCACTCTTGGGTCGGCAACGAACGTTGCGCGCACACATTTTGCTTGCGACACGGCTGTCCGTCACTCCGCTCAAGCGCGCACACATTTTGCTTGCGACACGGCTGTCCGCTCAAGCGCGCACAGCCTACGACTAGTCGCCAACGCCACTGCAAACTGCTGGGAGACTAAAACCTTGTTCCCTTTAAATTGAGTGGCGCACCTTGTTTTTTTCTGCGATCCGCTAAAAGGGACTGCTGATAATGATTTTCTAAACACTTCGGAGAAATAAAAAGGAAGGCATTAAAAAACGTCATGCTGCAAACGCTACTTATTCCTTGTCCTGTGCGCCAAACTTCGGTATCTGGAGAATTTTTTTTGTCGGAGTTTCATCCCCTTTTGATGCTCTTTTTTTAATATAATTATCCTGTCTTTTTTTTATAATTAATACGACTATTAAAAGTCAGCCTTTAATTTGTAAATCACATTATTCACGTAAGATATTTTTGTAAATTTTCTTGGTATGGTATGTATAAAAATAATATCCCATATTAGCTGTTATATATTCTAATCCGTTTGAAGTCCCCCACAGCACATCGTCGTCTTCAGGCCTGTCGACTACCATGAAGTATTATCAGCTGTTTCAACATATATAAAAACAAAGTAAAACAGAGTGAGTTAAAACAAAACAATAGATTATATGGCAGCTATCCAATATTGAAACTATTAAAAAGTAACATAAAATACATACCTAGCCAAAACAAATTTAAATCCTTTTATCACTGATAAGCTGATCTCAGTAGCCTTTTTTGTAAAGACAGCTTATTCAGAAAAAAAAAAAATGAATTTTGAAACCAGCAATTCGCTATCTTTCTAGTTATATTTTGAGAAACATGTTGAATTAAAATCTCCAATTTAATGGGCACCTGAAGTAAACATTGTTGCATTAATATTAGGGTAAAGGCATGCAGTTTCAAACGTCTTTACAGGTTGGGAGGGTAAAGAAGAAGGACATTAACATCATAGTCCTTCCTTGAAGATTGTCATTCTGGCCATTGTTCTGTTCCCTTATGGTTATCATCCTTGTCCTAATCCAACTCTGTCTACAATCTTAGTTATGTGGCACAGCAGCTTACTAGGTGGCAAAGAACCCACCCCACTTTCCCTGAGCTCAAGTCGACCCCGTAGGCAGAGTACGCCTCCAGTCTGCTGCACACTTCCCGTGTTCGTTACATAATTAAGTGGCGCCCAACGTGGGGCCCGAAAGAGTGTTACAGCTAAAGTTTTCTTTTTAGCTGAAAATGCAAGTATCTCAGGACGTGGGTCCGAAAACCCAGAATAGTAGCATTCACTTTCGTTTCGCCCAAGCTTCCCATTTTACCTTCCTGAGCTCCCCCTTTCCTTTCATAACCACCATCCAAATTTTTAGTAATCCCGAACAGACGCATCATTATTAGGAATAGCAGAAATTCTGTTAGTCTTCGCGGATTCTGACCAATAATGATACAGTTTGTTAAATTATTAACTAGCTTTTGGCAGTTATTTTCAAAGAAAAAAAAAAAAAAAAAAATTATTAGGATTTCTATTCGCTTTGGATTTTTAGTATTGACGTAACGATAATCTACACCAGGCGTTAGAGTCCTAAATGTTCGTCCATACCTTATTTTGCAAGAAAGGAAAATGAGATTGTTCTTGATGGATCGTTCCGACAAGTTCCTCTTTTCCGAGTTCATTTTTTTTAACATTATGGTAGAGTCCGTTTAAGCAAACAACCCAGAATGACAATCTTTAAATTATAAATGCAACAATTTTATTAATGGATAAGTCCCAAATTAATCAATAATATCGTATTTCTTTTCGAAAATTATCGTTTCCCTTTTAGGAAAGAACAACCTCTCTGTCAAATTTCAATTCTCATATTACAAGATACCTTTCGATATTTTCAAAATGGCAGTTTTACGCAGTACAGAAGATTTGAATGCATTAGTAAACACAGCAGATGATTCAATCTCTTGTGCTATTTGCAATGATACCTTGTCAGATACAGTTTTCACCGAAATCGCTTGCAGACATAAGTTTCACAAATCATGTTTGCCGGAGTGGTTAAGAAATAATACAACTTGTCCGATCTGCAGACAACCTTGTACTCTTGTCCAGAGTTCAGAGAAAAGGTCAAGTGAAGCAACCACAGTTCCTAGAGCCACTATAAGTAAGCCCCGGGGTGCCGCAGGCATTAATCCCACTGGAACTATCCCAAGAACTCGACCTACAACCAGGTCAAACAATCGACAAATCCAAAACTTGCGTCAAGCACACAATGCAACCCCAAGATCAGAGTCCGGAAGAGGTGCGTCCGCCAACAATGATGATCGTATCCACCAAATTATAGCGAGTTCGTTAGCGAGTCATAGAGCTGAAATTGCTGCAACAGTTTCTGAGCAGATCAGTTCTGCTTTACGCAATTTAAGCTTATCTGCTTTACGAAGAGAGTCACGTGACGATTCACAACTCGAATGGGAGAACGAGATTCCACTAAGGGAGTCACGGGTAAACAATGAGAACGAGCGCCGTAGACCGTCAGCTAGTGTCAATACTAATGATTATGCCACCACTCGTCCTGATAGAATATCTAGTATTATATCCAGCTGGAAAGTAAAATTTTCTGGTTCCGCCAGTGATTTGCCCATAGAAGATTTCATTTATCGAATCAATTGTCTTACTTCACAATATTTTAATAATAACTTCGACTTGATATATCAGTTTGCAAATTTACTCTTTTCTGGTTCAGCTCTGTCATTTTATTGGCGAGTTCATAGAACCGTTGGACATTTGAATTGGTTTGATTTATGCAACAAGTTGCGGGAGCGATATCAAGATCAACGAACTGACCGTGATATCAAGCAGGCCATGCGACATCGAAAACAAGCAAGTAATGAATCTTTTGATGATTTTCTTGACGCCCTGCTGGCCATCGCAGACACTCTCAGAGAACCCATGTCAGAAGAAGATTTGGTCACTGAAGTTAGGCACAACTTGAAACCCGAGCTAAAACATGAACTATTGCACGTAGACACTTCAAGTTTAGCGATATTACGAAAGGAATGTCATAGACACGAAGAATTCTTTCTAAACTCTCGATCGAAGATCATTTCAAAAAGAGCTGTCAATGCCATTCGATTTGACGATGAATCTGAAAATCTATCTGAGATAGAGGAAAGTAATGATGAGATTTGTGCTTTGCAAATGTTAAATAGAGTAAAATGCTGGAATTGCGATGAACAAGGTCATAGGTACCAAGATTGTTTGAAAGCTCGCCGAGTCTTCTGCTATGGTTGTGGTTTAGTAGATACCTATAAGCCAAATTGTGCCAAATGCAAACTAACGGCGGAAAACTCTGCTCAGGATATCCACCGAGCATCGAAAGTGGGTGTCCGACGTTAGCCTTGGGTTTACATTCAGTAGTTTCCTCACCACCAGACATATCGTTTCGTTCACCTGATTTATCACTTTCCTCACCAGACTTACCAACTCCTCGATCGTTCAAACCATATCACGAACGCTTGCGCGAATATTATAAACGCAGAGCGGCCATATTTAATGCTGAATCCTTGATTGTTCCAAAGCGTCGATCATCTTTGCGCATGAAAGAATATTGGAATAATATCCGTCGTTTAAATTGTTTTACCATATCGTCTCTAGTCCAGAAACAAAACGATATACGTCCCTTTACACAAATTAATATGTTCAATGAACTTCACTTGGCTCTCTTAGATAGTGGAGCGAATAAAAGTGTAATAGGATCAACTCTGGCGGAACGAATAATGTCAGAAAGTATAAAGTATAAAAAATTAAAAGGAGTTGTGCACACTGCAGACGGTTTTCAACAAAATATTGCAGGTACTATAAGCGTACCCATTAATTTCAATTCGCAGTCTAAAGAATTTGACTTTTTGATAGTTCCAACCATAAAACAAAATGTGATTTGTGGAATGGATTTTTGGAAGGCCTTCGGTATTAGTATTCAGTCTCCTTACTTTATAAATGAAATTTTAGACAAAGCAAGCCCTGACTCTAATGAGCTCAGTTTAACTTCGTCTCAAAGAGCGAAGTTGAACTCTGTAATCGAGTATTTTCCATCTTCCGAAATTAATGGTTTAGGAGAAACTTCGCTAGTAGAACATAATATCGACACAACTGATGCCAAGCCAATTAAGCAAAGATTCTATGCTTTGTCCCCTGCTAAAGAAAAATTACTGTGCGAAGAAGTGGATCGTATGCTTAAATTAGGCGTAATTGAGGAAGCTCCTGCATCCCCATGGTCATCCCCAGTTACTCTTGTTGTAAAACCTGGAAAAGTTAGGTTTTGTTTGGACGCTCGTAAGTTAAATGCTGCAACAGTTAAGGATGCTTATCCAATGCCAATTTTGGATGGCTTGTTAAGTCGTCTTCCCTCCGTGCATTGCATTTCAAAAATTGATCTAAAAGACGCTTTTTGGCAAATTAGGTTAGATGCAGAATCACGTCACAAAACCGCTTTCACAATTCCCAACCGACCATTATATCAATTTAGGCGAATGCCATTTGGTTTGACCAATGCACCTCAGACCATGTGTAGACTGATGGATCAGGTCATTCCATATCAACTAAAATCACACGTTTTTGTATATCTTGATGATCTATTGGTAATGTCAGCTAATTTTGAAGATCATTTACAACACCTTGCAACAGTTTCTACCCAATTACACAAAGCAGGACTGACAATTAATGTAAGCAAAAGTCAGTTTGGGCTAAGTAAAGTTGATTATTTGGGATATATTGTAGGAGAAGGTACTCTCCAAATCAACGCTAACAAAGTTCAAGCTGTGAATGACTTTCCAATTCCAAAGACGCGAAAGCAGTTGAGACGATTCCTTGGCATGACGGGATGGTACCAAAGATTCATATCCCAGTATTCTACAGTTATATTCCCTCTTACAGAATTATTACGGGGCAAATCGTTTGAATGGAATGATTCGGCACAATATGCTTTCGAAGATATTAAGCGCAGGTTATGCTCTGCTCCCTTTCTTATCCATCCCAATTATGAAAAGCCATTCGTGATTCAGTGCGATGCTTCCTTATGCGGCGTTGGAGCAGTGCTGGCTCAAGCTGATGATACCGGATGGGAAAGGCCTATTGCGTATATGTCTAAAAAACTAAACAAAGCACAACGCAATTACACTGTAACTGAGCTCGAATGCTTAGCAGTTGTTCTAGCTATTAAGAAATTCAGAATGTATATTGAAGGACAGACCTTTAAAGTCGTAACTGATCATGCTAGTTTGCGCTGGTTAATGAATCAGTCGGACCTGAGTGGAAGATTGGCACGATGGGCAATTAAGTTGCAAGGGTTTTCCTTTAGTATCGAGCACCGAAAAGGAAGTGAAAACGTCGTTGCCGACGCGCTTTCAAGGTCGTTCGAAGACGTAGAAGAAATCGCCGAACTAGATGTTGAATTATTCCCTGAAATTGACTTAGACTCTGATGCGTTTCAATCCACTGATTATTGTAAGCTTAGAGATAGTTATAAGTCAGCGGATTTACCTGATTTTCGTGTAATTGATAAATTTATATATCGACGTTGTATGCTTACCACAGACTCTGATAACGATTGGAAGTTGTTAGTTCCAGACGAACTACGCATGCAAGTCATCAAAGCCGCTCACGATCAGCCGACCTCTAGTCATTGTGGTACCGCCAAATGCCTAGAGCGAATAAGACGAAGATTTTTCTGGCCAAAAATGGTTGTCGATGTGCGAAATTATATAAGTTCTTGTAATACTTGTAGGACCACAAAATATCCCACATGTGCGTTAAAACCCTTGATAGGAAGCCAAGTAACAAGTGAAAGACCGTTTCAAAGAATATATATAGATTTCATTGGTCCTTTTCCACGAACTAAGAAAGGCAACGTTGGAATTTTCATCATACTCGACCATTTTTCTAAATTTACTTTTCTCAAAGCGGTCAAGAAATTCACCTCACAGATTGTAATAAATTACTTTAGGGATGAAATATTTTCATGCTTTGGGGTACCGGAAATCGTTGTTAGTGACAATGGCACTCAATTTAAAAGCCATGAGTTTGCTAATTTCATTTCCAAGCATGGTATTCAACACATTTGTACAGGTGCATATGCCCCTCAGTCCAATGCGGCCGAGAGAGTTAATCGCTCCATAAATGCTTCTTTAAGAGCCTATGTTCGTAGCGATCAACGCTTATGGGATATTTACTTACCCAGTATCAATTCGGCACTGAGAAATTTTATTCATCAATCCGTAGGAATGTCACCATACTTTATTGTGTTTGGACAACATATGATAACGCATGGTAATGATTACAAACTACTGCGAAATCTTAAAATGCTCAGTGATGGCACTGAACGTTTGGAAAAGATCGACGAATTTCATAAGATTCGATCTAATATTGGAAAACATCTCACTAAAGCATATGAGAAAAATAAGCAAACATATAATTTACGAGCGAGACCTCGTTCATTCGAGATTGGTCAAAAAGTTATTAAACGAAATTTTGCCTTAAGCAACTCAGCAACAAATTTTAATGCAAAGTTAGCACCTGTTGGTATAGAAGTTCGTATCAAAAAGAAGTTAGGAAATTCACTTTATCTCTTAGAAGACTTAGAAGGTAAAGAATTAGGTACATTTCACGCTAAAGATCTCTGGTAATTCATGGATCACCCTTTTTCAGCTTTTATCTTTGTCGTCCAGACTAAGATCAAACCTGTGGTGTAGGGGTGCGCCCTAACGTATGCAACACAAAAAATTTATTTTTTTGTATGCATTATTTTGGACGCGACTGTTACGCGATAGCAACAGCTGATATGTTAATGCACTGTTAACTATCGATCGAGGGCAGGACTCAACCGTGCATGCGATTAATCGATAATGCTTGCAAATCACCTTTGGGCATGCGATATTTCGAGTAGGTGTCGACTTCCTCGATCGGCCTATTTCCTGTTCGACCATTGAATAAGTGAGTCACGAAAGTGCAAAAAAAAAAAAAAAAAATAATCGTGACGCATCCAAGTTGCCTTGCCATTTTTAAATATTTTGTGGCACCAAAAGTGCGTGAATATCGGTGTGACGTGCGTCCGCACACATATTTAAGGAATTTTTTTTGAAAATATTTTTCTACTTAAGGTATGTTGTGTAATCAGTGTCAGACTCGCGTCTCATAAGTTTCTTTTTCATTGGTGTAGAATTGAAGATTTTGTCTCTACCAACGATTACTGGCGACGAGTGCAAGCCTGTGCTTGCGAACTAAAAGACGCTTTGGCCAACACGGCACCAGTCGCAGTATCAGCGTTTCGTGTTGCACTCTTGGGTCGGCAACGAACGTTGCGCGCACACATTTTGCTTGCGACACGGCTGTCCGCTCAAGCGCGCACACATTTTGCTTGCGACACGGCTGTCCGCTCAAGCGCGCACAGCCTACGACTAGTCGCCAACGCCACTGCAAACTGCTGGGAGACTAAAACCTTGTTCCCTTTAAATTGAGTGGCGCACCTTGTTTTTTTCTGCGATCCGCTAAAAGGGACTGCTGATAATGATTTTCTAAACACTTCGGAGAAATAAAAAGGAAGGCATTAAAAAACGTCATGCTGCAAACGCTACTTATTCCTTGTCCTGTGCGCCAAACTTCGGTATCTGGAGAATTTTTTTTGTCGGAGTTTCATCCCCTTTTGATGCTCTTTTTTTAATATAATTATCCTGTCTTTTTTTATAATTAATACGACTATTAAAAGTCAGCCTTTAATTTGTAAATCACATTATTCACGTAAGATATTTTTGTAAATTTTCTTGGTATGGTATGTATAAAAATAATATCCCATATTAGCTGTTATATATTCTAATCCGTTTGAAGTCCCCCACAGCACATCGTCGTCTTCAGGCCTGTCGACTACCATGAAGTATTATCAGCTGTTTCAACATATATAAAAACAAAGTAAAACAGAGTGAGTTAAAACAAAACAATAGATTATATGGCAGCTATCCAATATTGAAACTATTAAAAAGTAACATAAAATACATACCTAGCCAAAACAAATTTAAATCCTTTTATCACTGATAAGCTGATCTCAGTAGCCTTTTTGTAAAGACAGCTTATTCAAAAAAAAAAAAATGAATTTTGAAACCAGCAATTCGCTATCTTTCTAGTTATATTTTGAGAAACATGTTGAATTAAAATCTCCAAATTAATGGGCACCTGAAGTAAACATTGTTGCATTAATATTAGGGTAAAGGCATGCAGTTTCAAACGTCTTTACAGGTTGGGAGGGTAAAGAAGAAGGACATTAACATCATAGTCCTTCCTTGAAGATTGTCATTCTGGCCATTGTTCTGTTCCCTTATGGTTATCATCCTTGTCCTAATCCAACTCTGTCTACAATCTTAGTTATGTGGCACAGCAGCTTACTAGGTGGCAAAGAACCCACCCCACTTTCCCTGAGCTCAAGTCGACCCCGTAGGCAGAGTACGCCTCCAGTCTGCTGCACACTTCCCGTTATACCATTCATTTCTCGGTCCAGTTTTTCAATTAAATATTTAATTTTTGTTAGTTGTTCGAATTCCTTTGTTTGTTTTATTAGGTTATTATAAGTTTCTTTAGGTTTTGTTATATTAATAGTTAAATAGTGATATTCGTATTTAATGGGTAAGTTAATGGTTCCTGTTTGAAATATAAGATATCCGTTTTTACAATTAATTGGATTGATTTCCAAATTTTGACCTTTCGTTGGACATATAAAGTAAAGTATCGTGAATGCTATGAATGAAATACCGTTTTGGCTAGTTGTGATGGTTATATTTACGTCTTCTGATTTTAACCAAATTTGTAGTGTGGAGCACAAGAAGGCTGAGTCTTTATCTGCTTTAATTTCAATTGGTTTTCCCATGTCGTTAAATATTTTTAAGAGAGCTCTTTTGGCTTCTAACCAATCTCGACCATTTACTTGAATTAAAGTTGCGTATTTGGAATATAAGTCTATACAAGATAGAAATTGTTTGTTGTCTACCACATAAAAATCAAGGACATATTATACTCTCTGCAAGAGAGAGTATATTGGATTTGTGAAAAGTATGTAACAGGCAGAAGGAGGCGTGGCAGACCCCACAAAGTATATATATTCTTGATCAGCATCACAAGCCGAGTCGATATAGCCATGTCCGTCTGTTCGTCTGTCTGTCTGTCTGTCTGTCTGTCCGTCTGTCGGTCTGTCCGTATGAACAAACAGATTTCAGAGATGGTAAGAGCTACAAGTTTGAATTTGGTCTCTATCGACTCGATATTAAGTCAGTCAATACAAGAATCTTTTTTTTTCGATGCCACGCCCCATTCGCCCACAATGTGCAAAAAACTAGAAACACCTCGTAAAAAATTGATGTTTTGGGCGAATATCTCAGTAACTATGGCAGTTAGGAACACCAATTTTGGTACCCAGGTTCCTAGAGACAGCATAATTGTATTGTCATCAAAAATTTTAGACTGCCACGCCCCCTTTTCCCACAAGAAATAAAATAATTTGCCAACTTCAATGCCGATTTTAAAGCATATGTTCTTGTCGTACAGTATTGTTATTTCACATTCGGTTGAAGACAAAATATATCAAACTATCCTGAAAGTTTCATATAAATCGGACTATAAACAAAAGAGCTACACACGTAACAAAGTTAACAATTTAACGCCATTTCACTGCATGTGTGCAAGCGAGACAGAAACATACAAACATGTGAGCGAACGTTTTCGCTGCTTTCTAGCGGCAGCGCTGCCCGCGAATGCTGGCTGTGCCAACCAATTGTGTATGTATAACATTACACACATACATATGTGCATGCATACTTATAATGTCAAATGTATATGTGTGTGTATACATACAATCAGATGTTTTTGTTTCAACGTGTTTTGTTGCAAGTATCAATTGATATACTTGGATACCGATTTTATTAAATGATTGGGAATAAATTGCAGAGAGTATTCTACGGTCGGGCGTGCTCGACTGTACTTTTATTTCTTGTTTTTCTCTAGGATTATGGATTTCTGCAGTTAGTTCAAAAGCTAATTTAGTGTTTCTATGTTCTGTTTTGCTACATTGCAAACTTTGCATTCGGTAATAATGTTTTGAATTGAATTCTGGTAATCTGTAAAATAATACTTTTCTTTAAATAATAATGTCATTTTCCCTATTCCTGGATGTAATAGCTTTTGGTGTGTGTTTATAATGTATTCTTTAAATTCGGCATAAGTTTGGAGATCTGTTTGTTTCTAAGTTGATCTAATTACTTTTGTAACATTATTAGGACTAATAATTTCAACAAAAGCATTCTGAAAAGTAAGAAAATCGGCTTCGATGCTATAGTAAATAACGTTTTTCTTTGAACATAAGTTTTCTTAAGTTAACTCTTTGGCATGATTGTGTGTCATTTCGACATAATTTATTAAAATTTTTGTTTTATGAAAATAGTTAGTGACGTTAACGTTATTTGAGTTACTTTTTAGACCCCGTACTCTAAAAAAGAGTAGAGGGGTCTATTAAGTTTGACTGAAGCAAAATGTGCGTAACAGGCAGAAGGAGGCTTTTCCGACCCCATAAAGTATATATATTCTTGATCAGCATCAACAGCCGAGACGATATAGCGATATCCGTCTGTCCGTCCGTCCGTCTGTATGAACACCTGGATCTTTTAAACTACAAGAGCTAGAGCCACCAAATTTAGAATGAAAGTCCGTCTGCTTCTCGAGCAGATCAAGTTTATTTCAAATCTTTGCCACGCCCCTACCGCCTCCGCAAATTGTAAAAAACTATGGTCACCTAGGAAAAAATTGATGTTTTAAGCGAATATCTCAGTAACTATAGCACTTAGGAGTACCGTTTTTGGTATACAGGTTGCTAGAGACAGCATAAATGCAATGTCATTAAAATTTTTTGACTGCCACGCCCCGTTTCCCCACACGAATGAAATAATTTTCAAACTTCAATGCCATTTTTAAGGCATTTGCACTTATCGTACGGTATTGTAATTTCAAATTCGTTTGGAGACAAAGTATCACAAGCTATTCTAAAAGTTGCATACAAATCGAACAATAAACAAAAGAGCTAGACACGTAACAAAGTTTACAATTGCACGCAATGTCAATGCATGTGTGCAAGCGAGACAGCAGCCTATAAACATGTGAGCGAACGTTTTCGCTGCTTGTGTAGCGACAGCGCTGCTCGCGGACGATGCACGCACATGTATGCATACAATACGATAAATCATATATCGATATTGAACACGATAGTAATTATAATTTCGATATGATCACGAATGCGATATTTGGTCATTATGTCCATATCTATAGCGTATTTAAATTCAGTTGTTGATAATATCGATATTTGATTTGATATGATATTTTAATTAATATCGATATCGGCATTTTCTTGGCGATTTGCATCCCTATTACAAACTGATGAGTTTGTTTCAAAATGTTTTATTGCAAATACTATGAGTACGGGGTCTTTTACTGTCGGCTTGCTCGACTGTAGCCTTTCTTACTTGTTTCAAATTCTATTTGTCTTTTAAAATAGCTAATTGGTCTTTCTGTTAATGAAATGTAATATTGGTAAATGTCTAATATACGGGCCTCAACCCCAAAAATTATGAGAAAAAAATCCTCGATGGACCGCGACTTTTGCAGACAAACGTCATCAAAAACTCTTGGGGGGTCTCTTATGGTTTTCTTTTAAACGCGGTTTAAAAGTTCTTGAAAATATAATTTTTTAATCTAGTCACCTTTTGAAATTCTGTCATAATAGCATTTTAAATCAAGCACTCATTGTATTGTCCGTCAAAAAATACAATATTAATCTAGTATTCATTGTGAAATATGCTAAAATCTATAGTTTTTATCTAGTATTCTATGCACAACATGTCAAAAACAAAAAAAAAAAATTTAATCTAGTAGTCAATGTCAAAATGACTCAATGCACTTTATACTTCATTTATCAAAGAAGTGCACTCACGAAATGCATTTGCAATAAAGTGCATATTTTACAAAGCATTCTAGATTAAAAATTTGATTTTTTTTATTTTTGTTTAGAGTTGATAAAAAAATTTTACCTTCCTCCCACACCTCCGCCTCCACCCCTTCCTCCTCCTTCTCACCCAGCTTCTTCTTCACCATCTTCACTGCCTCCCCCACCTCCTCCTCCTTCTCTTCCAGCTTCTTCTTCACCATCTTATACTGCATTTATCTAAGAAGTGCAATCGCGAAATGCATTTGCAATAAAGTGTATATTTCACTGCCTCCCGCACCTCCTCCTCCTTCTCGGAGCACTGCGGAAAAGACAAAAACGATTCTATCTATCTATTGATCAGCGAATTGTAATAGTTAGTTCTTTACATAAAACACATGGTAAGTGACAAACTGGTCCAGAGCCTCCTCCTCCTATTCTTCGTCGGAACTCTGTGGGGTTAAGAAATGCGTTGCTGCGAGAACCGCGATGGGAGGCGATTTTAAAAAAAAAAATTTTTTGCCTACGGAAAGTAGTTTAACTACAAACCTCGTCAAAATGCACATTTCTTACATCTGCGGGTTCAACAGAGGGATTGTACAGATGTCCTATTGCTAAAAATACTTCGTGTATTCTATCCCTGTGGTTTGGGAATTTTTGTAAAACTGAAATTTTGCTAAATATCGTAAATAGTGTTCTTTTTTTCGGCCAAAGCGTGGAATACTTTCAATTCGACCCAAATTTTGACAGGTGCAATATTGTCGGTGCATCTTTTTTTGAAAGCTAACTAGATTCAAAGGTTTTTTACTCATAATTTCAAAAGTTGACTAGATTAAAAAAAGTATATTTTCAAGAACTTTTAAACCGCGTTTTTGGGTAAACCGTAAGAGACCCCCAAGAGTTTTTGATGACGTTTGTCTGCAAAAGTCGCGGTCCTACGGAAAGTAGTTTAACTACAAACCTCGTCAAAATGCACATTTCTTACATCTGCGGGTTCAACAGAGGGATTGTACAGATGTCCTATTGCTAAAAATACTTCGTGTATTCTATCCCTGTGGTTTGGGAATTTTTTGTAAAACTGAAATTTTGCTAAATATCGTAAATAGTGTTCTTTTTTTCGGCCAAAGCGTGGAATACTTTCAATTCGACCCAAATTTTGACAGGTGCAATATTGTCGGTGCATCTTTTTTTGAAAGCTAACTAGATTCAAAGGTTTTTTACTCATAATTTCAAAAGGTGACTAGATTAAAAAAAGTATATTTTCAAGAACTTTTAAACCGCGTTTTTGGGTAAACCGTAAGAGACCCCCAAGAGTTTTTGATGACGTTTGTCTGCAAAAGTCGCGGTCCATCGAGGATTTTTTTTCATAATTTTTGGGGTTGAGGCGTATATTAGACATTTACCAATCTAGTAAAACGCGATTTAAAAGTTCTTCAAATTACAATTTTTTTAATCTAGTCACCTTTTAAAATTCTGTCATAATAGCATTTTAAATCAAGTACTCATTGTGTTGTCCGTCAAAAAATTCAATATTAATCTAGTATTCATTGTGAAATATGCTAAAATCTATAGTTTTCATCTAGTATTCTATGCACTAAATATCAAAAAAAAAAAAATAATTAATCTAGTAGTTAATGCCAAGATGACTCAATGCACTTTATACTGCATTTATCGAAGAAGTGCACTCGCGAAATGCATTTGCAATAAAGTGCATATTTTACAAAGCATTCTAGATTAAAAATTATTTTTTTAATTTTTGTTTAGAGTAGATAATAAACTTTTACCTTCCTCCTACACCTCCGCCTCCACCTCTTCCTTCTCATCCAGCTTCTTCTTCACCATCTTCACTGCCTCCCCCACCACCGCCTCCCCCACCTTCACCTCCTTCTCGGAGGACTGCGGAAAAGACATAAACGATTCTATCTATCTATTGATCAGTGAATTGTAATAGTTAGTTTTTTATATAAAACACATGGTAAGCGACAAACTGATCCAAAGCGTCCTCCTACTCTTCGTCGGAACTCTGTGAGGTTAAGAAATGCGAGGCTTTCAGAACCGCGAGGTGGAGGGGAGGAAAAAAAGTGCGCCGCAGGCTACAAATTTTTTTTTTTAAATCTTGCGAGTGCATTTTGCTAGTGAACTTCTTCGATAAATGCAATATAAAGTGCATTCAGACATCTTGCCATTGACTACTAGATTTCATTTTATTTTGTCATGTAGTGCATTGAATACTAGATAAAAACTATTGATTTTAGCATATTTCACAATGAATTCTAGATTAATATTGTATTTTTTGACGGACAACACAAGGAGTACTTGATTTAAAATGATATTATGACAGAATTTCAAAAGGTGACTAGATTAAAAAAATTATATTTTCAAGAACTTTTAAACCGCGTTTAAAAGAAAACCATAAGAGACCCCCAAGATTTTTTAATGAGGTTCATCTGCAAAATTCGCGGTCCATCGAGGATTTTTTTTCATAATTTTTGGGGTTGAGGTCCGTATATTAGACAATTACCTTTATTTCCAATATGTTGCAGTTTTGTTTAACTGAGAAATTGTTTGAATTTATTTCTGACATTGCTTGACGTAACAGCTTAGATACTCCTCTGTTTGACTTATTTATGTAGTTTATTATATAACTACAGCAGGCATAAGCATCCAAGATAAATTGAATATCCATATTAGCTTTATGCAGTTTTAATATGTCTTTGTTATATGCATTTAATATTTTGTCGGAATATTTTCGTTTAAGAAATATTTGCGGTTTTTGTAGACTAGAACGCAAAGCATAAATATAGTTAGTATAGTCCACATCTAACTTTGACACAAAATAATTAAAATCATTTAGCTGTTCAGTTTCAGCATCCGTAACGGAGCAACCTAAAAGCTCTCTGATATTCTTCCACACATTTTTATGCCTACTACAGTTTGGGTGGCCCTCTACCAATGGATACAATATTTCAGTCTGTGGCATTGGGGGATATGGCATATTGAAGCGACAAACTTTTTGCCGATTAACTTCCCTTTGACATGAAACTGTAGTCAAAGTACCTAGAGCACGTAACAGGGTCGGACCGAATCAAACGGGCTTTTTCGGAGCTTGAAAGTTGGCCAGCTTCATCTTCACTAAGGACTCTTTTATCTAGGAGAAGGGAGAGAATTACTAAAAGTTCATTTCATTTAGTTTCCGCGGCAGAAAGAGTAATAAAAAAGGTTAGCAAGCCGAATTGGCGAATCATTGCAAGCACCTTTTTCTTTTCAGCTTCCCAATGACCTGGTGTTGAACGAAGTCCCTTAAAAATATGATAACCGTCATCTTGTTGTACAAAGTTATCTACAAAACTTTCGTCCTGCATATCAGCGGTCACATTCGAATTTCCCGATTTTTTTCGCAAACATATGGAAATAGCATTCTTAATGCGCGTAAGCTCATAGCTTTTATACATATATAGCACCTTTGGAACTTTTGCGCATCTGCGGTCATAAAATCTAATTTGGGATTTTGCCTTACGTACATACGTTGTCTTACACCTAAATAGTTTGCCACAAGAAATTGTTTGAAATGAAAGCTCTTCAGCATCTTCACCCTTAGTCATATATACTGGTCGCCGTCCTTCACCGGAAGCTAATGCTATACGCCCAATAATCGCATTGTTTTTAATTAGCTCGTTGTCTAGTAATGTTTCTTGACCACCAGGATTTAGATTTTCCTCTTGATTAGAAACATTTCGAGCTTCCACAGTACGTTCTGTTCGTTGACGAAGAAGTTGATCTACAGTTGTCGCATCAGCTGGATCAGCAACAAATGGGACTTCTTCTCGATCACCAAGTGAATGCAACCAATCAGAAGCAACACTAATTTCGTGCTTCCGATATAGTTCTGTGCTTACTAAAAAACGCAAAGCTTCAAGAACCCGGGCAGACCTAATTGTTTCTGTCATGAAATCATGTGTGTATTCCATTTTGCGTTTCAAATGTATCTGCACAACATGACAAACTGCACACTGCCTTTCTTAGCCAAGGGAAATTATCCTCGTGAAAGGAATTCTTGGTGAAACAAGGCGCTCTTTAAGGCAGGTTAGATTTTGTAGACAATCCGGGATAGCGGGAAAGTCGAACCTTTCGGACAAACAGATATTGTGATTTTACCTGAAGAAATACTTTTTCGACACGTAAAGCACATTAAATAGTTATTATTTTGATTAGGGAATTTTTCGGAAAGATAAAACACTTTAGAAATATCTAAATGTGGAAATTTTATTGATATAGCATTCGAATTCAATTCCCTTACTTGATTTGGAAACCATGTTATTCCACAAGAAACACAAATTTCTGTAGGACCTTTTTTTGAAATTTTCTAAATATTGACTTCTGGCAGCTGAGATTCGATACTGCCTTTGTATGTCCCGTTGGCGTTCACATTCTTCAGGTGACATTGCCTCTCTTACCTCCCTATTTCACTGAGACTGACGTTGTGAATCTAAAGCCCGATTTTGAGAGATTTCAGTATATGTCAACACGCTAGATACATTGCTGTTAAGAATTTCCTCTGCTCTTATACGACTTTGAAGACGTGTCAATCTTCTATGAGATGAATTTATTACTTTATTTGAATTTATTATTCCGCCGACTTAACGCATCCTGTTCTCGTTCTTCTGCGCGACATATTTCATTTTCCCTACGCTCTGCATGGGCTGCAGCGTCCCGTTCCCTTTCTGCTGGGCTATATTCCTCGGCCTGCCTACGCTTTCTATGCTGCAGTGTATTTTCTACCTGTTGTCTCTGTCTTATTTCTTCGATCCTTCTCTGCTCTTCATGAGCTGCAGCGTCCCGTTCCTTTTCTGGTGCACGATATTTCTCGGCCTGCCTACGCGTTCTATGCTGCAGTGTATTTTCTACCTGTTGTCTCTGTCTTATTTCTTCATTCATTCTTTGCTCTTCATGGGCTGCAGAGTCCCGTTCCCGTTCTAATGTCCGATAATCTTCGTCCAACCTACGAATCCTATGCAGCAGTGTATTTTCTACCTGTTGTCTCTGTCTAATTTCTTCTTTACTTCTCTGCTCTACATGGGCTGCAGCGCCCCGTTCCCGTTCTTCTGTCCGATATTCTTCGTCCCGCCTACGAATCCTGTCCGATTGTCCGATTTAGGTGAAATTTGGTTAGCATATAGGAAATTTTAGCTTATGTGGACTGCGTGAATTTATTTGAAATCGCTCAATAGACATGAAAAACTTTCATACTGAGCCTTTGAACGGATTGTTCCTATGGCAGCTATATGATACAGTGGTTCGAATCAAATGAAGTTTGGCCAACAGCTGGGAAATGATAGCAAACGGTTATGGCGTGAGTTTGGTTAAAATCGCTCAATCGACACTGAAAATTTTCATACTAAGCATTTTCATCATTTCAACCGATTGTTCCTATGGCAGCTATATGATAAAGTTATCCGATTCGGATGAAATTTGGTCAGCATATAGGGAAAGATAGCTTATGTGTACTACTAAAAATTTGCATACTAAGCCTTTGAACCGATTATTCCTATGACAACTATATGGTCAACATATGGGGAATGAAAATCTCTTACCAAGCGTTTTTAGCATTTTCAACCGATTTTACCTATGAAAGCTATATGACAAAGTAGTCGGATTTTGATAAAATTTGGTCAGCATATAGGAAATGATAGATTATGTGGACTGCGTGAATTTGGTTGTAAACGCTCTATAGACATGAAAAATTTTCATACTAAGCCTTTGAACCGATTGTTCCTATGGCAGCTATATGATATAGTGGTTCGATCCAAATGAAGTTTGGTCAACAGCTGGGGAATGATAGCAATTGCTTATAGCGTGAGTTTGGTTGAAATCGCTCAATTGACACTGAACATTTTCATATTAAGCATTTTCATCATTTTCAACCGATTGTTCCTATGGCAGCTATATGATATAGTGGTCCGATTCCGATGAAATTCGGTTTGCACATGGGATTTGGTACTAAATGCATATAGGCTTAATTTGGTTGAAATTGCTCAAAAAAATTTTTTTTACAACCGATTGTTCCTATGTGAGCTATATGATATAGGCATCCGATCCGGCCGATTTTTACAAATGATCTGCATCTGTACCAAGTTTTATCAAGATAGCTTTAAAACTGAGAGACTAGTTCGCATAGAAACAGACGGACAGACAGACGGACATGGCTATATCGACTCGCCTGTTGATGCTGATCAAGAATATATATACTTTGTTGGGTCGGAGACGCATCCTTCAATGCGTTACAAACTTCGTTACAAAATTAATATACCCTCTACAAGATTATAATGATCGAACATAGTTTAAAAGATGCGGATTCAACCGCTAAAGTCGGTTGGTAACAAGGAAATGTCTCCCGACTTAAAGTTAATAACAGTCCTGCTCATAATAATTTTTGTTTGCTACTAACAAACACCTTTATAAAATTGGGTAAGCTGCCTAATAGATCCATTAAGTATATATAATATAAGTAAGAAAGGCTACAGTCGAGAAAGCCGACTGTAAAAGACCAAGTACTCACAGAAGTGCGCATTTTCCAAACGAAAAAGAAAAAAACGGATTTATTTACATTTCGTACAAATAAATATTTATATACAAATGTATGTAAATATATACACAATTAAATGCATAATTTCCTTACTTGGTTTGTTTTAATAATAAACCGTGTTTTACAATTCGAAATTAATATATTTAATTTAAATTGAAATTAAAAAAAAAAAAAAAAAAAAAAATAAATTATTAAAATAATTCACTGACGGAATTCGAACCCACGACTTCACGCCCACGCGTCAGAGTTATAACAAAAATTAATAAAATGTCCCTGACGGCGATCGAACCCATGATACCGGGTTAACATACAAATGCGAAGAATAGGATCAGGCATATTTACTACTTAGACCACACTCCGCATTGAATTTGATGTAAATAAATAAAACTTAAAAAGTAAAAAAATAGAATATACCAGAATTCAAACCCGCGATCCCGGGTTAACATACACGCACCAATAACAATTATTGAAGTCGCAATAGCTAAACGTAGAGTTAAATCTTTTATTGCAAGCAAGTGTAAACAAACAATTTATTCATAAAATTCAGCATTTTTGATTCATTTGTTTTATATGTTGTTGTTGGCCGATTTGGACCAAATTTGGTGGTGATATTTTTAATAAATATGTCCACATCCTGTGTGAGTTTGGCTGCGATCGCTCAACTAACATTACATGTCTTCCTACTTCTTCCCATTTTATTTTTGAGCGATTTGTCGTATGGGAGCTATAGGCTGTAGTTGTTCGATCCGGATCAAACTTGGTGAGGGTAGTTATAACGGAACCAAACACATAATGTGTGAATTTGGTCTCTCTAGCTCTAGTCGTTTTCAAGTAATGGTAATGTGAAAACAGTTTTTTACAATTTGCGGGGGCGGTAGGGGCGTGGCAAAATTTTTAAATAAATTGAACCTGCCTGACATATAGACGGACTTTCATTTTAAATTTGGCTGCTCCAGCTCTTGTAGTTTAAAAGATCCAGGTGTTTATTCGGACGGATGGACAGACAGACAGACAGACGGACATTGCTATATCGACTCGGCTGTTGATGCTGATCAAGAATATATATACTTTATGGGGTCGGCCACGCCTCCTTCTGGCTGTTATGCACATTTCGCTTCAGACAAACCTAATAGACCCCTATACTCTTTATAGAGTACGGGGTCTAAATATAACGAAATAAAGTTGGCAAATCAGGTCAATTATCATCTTACATCCCCGAATTCGATGGTTAGAAGATATCATTACCTATATCTATCTGTCTATAATTGTGCGCTGGATACTCTTACATTTAGTTTGGGCATATTACAAACACTACAATACAGTGGGCATATGATTATTTGGCATATAACATTCTATACCAGAATAATTGACAATCTAAAAAAAAAAAGTCGAAAGAGAATCCTCTGAATCCTGATTAAAGCTCAGTTGCTGTATGTAAAATCAAAAGTAAAACAAGAAAGAATGCTATAGTCGCCTCGCGACTTTAGGATACCCGTTACTCAGTTTAATTATATTATTAACAATTAAATATATTATTTATAATATTAATAATATTACAATCGGTAAGGTAATCGACCCTATTGATTTTAATTCAGATGACTTGAGAAACGCAGAAAATTGTCATACAAAATCATATTTACAGCGTATTTTTGACCCATCGTCCCTATGGGAGCTATACGATATAGTCGTCCGATTTGAATGAAACTTGGTCAACTAATTTATATTATTGACAGATATATTCTGTGTAAGTTTCCCTTCGATTGCTTGGCCAATGCAAAAGTTATTCACATAAATTCATATTTGGAGCGTATTTTTGACCGATTGTCCCTATGGGAGCTATACGATATAGTCGTCCGATTTGAGTGAAACTTAGTCAATATGTTTATATTATTGAAAGATATATTCTGTGTAAGTTTCACTTCGATTAGTTGGCCAACGCAAAAGTTATTCATATAAATTCATATTTGGAGCGTATTTTTGACCGATTGTCCCTATGGGAGCTATATGATATAGTTGTCCGATTTGAATCAAACTTGGTCAGTATATACGTAATCCCTAGGCGTGTACTTTCTGTGTCAATTTGGTTTAGATAGCATTACTAACAAAAAAGTTTTCTATACTAAAACATGCTATTTTTACCTGTTTTTACCTTTGTATGCACATAGAACGCCCTAAAGTGGGCGTGTCAAAAAACAAAAGCAAACTTGTACTGCTTGGGCATTTTATCTTTCGTTTGCGACCACTCGGGCCTTTCTAGCTCTTATAGTCTCTGAGATCCTTTTGTTCACACAGACGGACGGACGGACGGACGGACAGACGGACATGGCTATATCGACTCGGCTAGTCATGCTGATCAAGAATATATATACTATGGTCACCTAGGAAAAAATTGATGTTTTAAGCGAATATCTCAGTAACTATAGCACTTAGGAGTACCATTTTTGGTATACAGGTTGCTAGGGACAGCATAAATGCAATGTCATTAAAATTTTTTGACTACCACGCCCCGTTTCCCCACACGAATGAAATAATTTTCAAACTTCAATGCCATTTTTAAGGCATTTGCACTTATCGTACGGTATTATAATTTCAAATTCGTTTGGAGACAAAGTATCACAAGCTATCCTAAAAATTGCATACAAATCGAACAATAAACAAAAGAGCTAGACACATAACAAAGTTTACAATTGCACGCAATGTCAATGCATGTGTGCAAGCGAGACAGCAGCATATAAACATGTGAGCGAACGTTTTCGCTGCTTGTGTAGCGACAGCGCTGCTCGCGGACGATGCACGCACATGTATGCATACGATACGATAAATCATATATCGATATTGAACACGATAGTAATTATAATTGCGATATGATCACGAATGCGATATTTGGTCATTATGTCCATATCTATAGCGTATTTGAATTCAGTTGTTAATAATATCGATATTTGATTTGATATGATATTTTAATTAATATCGATATCGGCATTTTCTTGGCGATTTGCATCCCTATTACAAACTGATGAGTTTGTTTCAAAGTGTTTTATTGCAAATACTATGAGTACGGGGTCTTTTACTGTCGGCTTGCTCGACTGTAGCCTTTCTTACTTGTTTCAAATTCTATTTGTCTTTTAAAATAGCTAATTGGTCTTTCTGTTAATGAAATGTAATATTAGTTGTCTTCTTGAGCACTATGGATTGTTGCTGCTGTGACATCAGAGGTTTCTCCTAACAAGTTTTCTCCAATTTTTATTCTGGATAAAGCACCTGCAACATGGTTCTCTTTACCTGGTACATATTTTGTTCTTTAATATTGTTAAGCCAAACAAGTGGTTTGTGATCACTGAGGATCTCGAATTTTCTACCGTAGAGATAAGATCGGAAGTATTTTGTTGCCCAAACGATGGCTAAAAGTTCTTTCAATTGCTGAATAATTAATTTTATGTTCATTTAAAGTTCTACTTGCGAAACAAATTGGTTTTCGATTTTGAGACAGAACAGCTCCAAAGGCTATTTTGCTGGCATCAGTTGTGAGACAAAATGGTTTTTCGAAATTCGGATAAACTAATATTGGATCGGACGATATAAGTACTTTTAATTTTTAAAAGCTGAAATGTAATTTGGTTCGTTGATATTTATATTTGCACCTTTCTTTAATTTTAAAGTCATTGGCTTTACAACGTGTGCGAAGTTAGGAATGAATTTTCTATAATAACCACAAAGACCTAAAAATGATTTTATTTGTTTGGGTGTTTTTAGACCCCGTACTCTAAAAAAGAGTATAGGGGTCTATTAAGTTTGTCTGAAGCGAAATGTGCGTAACAGGCAGAAGGAGGCGTGGCCGACCCCATAAAGTATATATATTCTTGATCAGCATCAACAGCCGAGACGATATAGCAATGTCCGTCTGTCCGTCTGTCCGTCTGTCTGTCCGTCCGTCCGTATGAACACCTGGATCTTTTAAACTACAAGAGCTAGAGCAGCCAAATTTGGAATGAAAGTCCGTCTATATGTCAGGCAGGTTAAGTTTATTTCAAATTTTTGCCACGCCCCCTACCGCCCCCGCAAATTGTAAAAAACTATTTTCACATCACCATAACTTGAAAACGACTAAAAGCTAGAGAGACCAAATTCACACATTATGCGTATGGTACCAATATAACTATCCTCACCAAGTTTGATCCGGATCGGACAACTATAGCCTATAGCTCCCATAGGACAAATCGGTCAAAAATAAAAAATTTGTATGAAGACATGTAATGTTAGTTGGCCGATCGCAACCAAACTCACACAGGATGTGTGTATAATTATTAAAAGTATCCTCACCAAATTTGGTTCAAATCGGACAACAACAACATATAAAACAAGTAAGAAAGGCTACAGTCGAGCGAGCCGACTGTATAAGACCCCGTACTCATTCTAGTGCGCGTTTTATCATACAAATAAGTAATTTTCGAACGATTTGTCCTATGGGAGCTATAGGCTATAGTTGTCCGATCTGGACCAAACTTGGTGAGGATAGTTATAATGGTACCATACACATAATGTGTTAGTTTGGTTGCAATCGCTCAACTAAAACTTCATGTCTCCATACAAATCACCCATTTTCGACCGATTTGTCCTATGGGAGCTATAGGCTATAGTTGTCCGATCCGAACTAAATTTAGTGAGGATAGTTAGATTGATACCATACACATAATGTGTGAATTTGGTCTCCCAAGCTCTAGTCGTTTTCAAGTTATGGTGATGTGAAAATAGTTTTTTACAATTTGCGGGGGCGGTAAGGGGCGTGGCAAAGATTTGAAATAAACTTGATCTGCTCGCGAAGCAGACGGACTTTCATTCCAAATTTGGTGGCTCTAGCTCTTGTAGTTTAAAAGATCTAGGTGATCATACAGACGGACGGACAGACGGACAGACGGACAGACAGACAGACGGACAGACGGACATCGCTATATCGTCTCGGCTGTTGATGCTGATCAAGAATATATATACTTTATGGGGTCGGAAAAGCCTCCTTCTGCCTGTTACGCACATTTCGCTTCTGACAAACTTAATAGACCCCTCTACTCTTTTTTAGAGTACGGGGTCTAATAAATTAATCAAAAATGCTGAGTTTTATGAATAAATTGTTTGTTTACACTGCTTGCAATAGAAGAACAACACAAACTGCAGCAAGCAGTGCAGTGTGTTAACTAAACAATTATTATAAAAGATTTAACTCTACGTTTAGCTACTGCAACTTCAATAAGGAGCGTGGTCTAGGTAGTAGAGATGCGCGCTTCGTACGTGTTGGTTAGGCCGTGGTCCCGGGTTCGAATCCAGTCAGTGACAAATGGTATTTGTTTACTTTTTAAGTTTTAATTATTTACATAAACTTCAATGCGGAGTGTGGTCTAAGTAGTAAAGATGCCTGATCTAATTCTTCGCACTTGTAGGTGAACCCAGGATCATTGGTTCGATCGCCGTCAGGGACAAATAACAAAAAAATATTACATGTAAATACAGATAGTCGAGCACTTTTAAGAGAGGGGCGTGGTGCAGCTGTTAGGACTCTGACGCGTGTGCTTGATTGAAGTCCCAGGTTCGAATCCCGTCAGTGAATTGTTTTGATTATCATTTTTTTAGACCCCGTACTCTAAAAAAGAGTAGAGGGGTCTATTACGTTTGTCTGAAGCGAAATGTGCGTAACAGGCAGAAGGAGGCGTGGCAGACCCCATAAAGTATATATATTCTTGATCAGCATCAACAGCCGAGTCGATATAGCAATGTCCGTCTGTCCGTCTGTCCGTCTGTCCGTATGAACACCTGGATCTTTTAAACTACAAAAGCTAGAGCCACCAAATTTAGAATGAAAGTCCGTCATTATGTCAGGCAGATCAAGTTTATTTCAAATTTTTGCCACGCCCCTTACCGCCTCCGCAAATTGTAAATAACTATGGTCACCTACAAAAAAATTGATGTTTTAAGCGAATATCTCAGTAACTATAGCACTTAGGAATACCATTTTTGGTATGTAGGTTGCTAGAGACAGCATAAATGCATTGTCATTAAAATTTTTTGGACTGCCACGCCCCCGTTTTCCCACAAGAATGAAGTAATTTTTAAACTTAAATGCCATTTTTAAGGCATTTGCACTTATCGTACGGTGTTGTAATTTGAAATGTGTTTGGAGACAGAGTATAACAAACTATCCTGAAAGTTGCATACAAATCGGACAATAAACAAAAGAGCTAGACACGTAACAAAGTTAACAATTTGCACGCAATGTCAATGCATGTGTGCAAGCGAGACAGAAGCATATAAACATGTGAGCGAACGTTTTCGCTGGTTGTGTATCGACAGCGCTGCCTACGGACGATGCACGCACATGTATGCATACGATATGTAATATATCGATATTCAATACGATATGTATAATTGTATGCGACAATTGGTCATTATGTCGATATCTATATTGTCTGTTATAGATAATATCGATATCGAACGCGTAATGTGATATTTTAATTAATAACGATATCGGTATTTTCTTGGCAATTCACATCCCTATTACAAGCTGATGTTTTTGTTTCAAAGACTTTTATTGCAAATACTATCCATTGTAATACTCCAATATAGATTAATGAATATAATGCCGACAGTTTTATTAACTTTATTTTTAATTTCAAATTAAATTAAAAGTATTCATTTTGAATTATAATACGAGATTTGTTTTTACGCAAAACATAATTTTAAAACAAGGCATGTAAGGAAATCTAATTATGTATATGGACATATATATATATATATATATTTATGTATATATATATATATATATGTACATATATAAAATAGGAATCAATCAGGTTCTTCTTCATTTTCTTTTTGTATGGAAAATGCTTACTACACAGGTTGGTAGCCAATGATTGTCATTGGTATGAGTACGGGGTCTTTTACAGTCGGCACGCTCGACTGTAGCCTTTCTTACTTGTTGTTATTGGAAAATTTTGTATGGCAGAGATTTTTGTTGGACTTGCTTTTATTCCTTCTGTTGTTATTATGTGTCCAAGGAATTCAGTTTCTTTTTTCATGAATTCACATTTGTCTAATTGCAATTTTAAATTGGCTTCACGCAGTTTTGCGAATACCCTTTTTCGACCCCGTACTCTAAAAAAGAGTATGGGGGTCTATTAGGTTTGTCTGAAGCGAAATGTGCGTAACAGGCAGAAGGAGGCGTGGCCGACCCCATAAAGTATATATATTCTTGATCAGCATCAACAGCCGAGACGATATAGCAATGTCCGTCTGTCCGTCTTTCCGTCTGTCCGTCCGTCTGTATGAACACCTGGAACTTCTAAACTACAAGAGCTAGAGCCACCAAATTTGGAATGAAAGTCCGTCTGCTTCGCGAGCAGATCAAGTTTATTTCAAATCTTTGCCACGCCCCTTACCACCCCCGCAAATTGCAAAAAACAATTTTCACATCACCATAACTTGAAAACTACTAGAGCTAGAGAGACCAAATGCACACATTATGTGTATGGTACCAATATAACTATCCTCACCAAGTTTGATCTGGATCGGACAACTATAGCCTATAGCTCCCATAGGACAAATCAGTCAAAAATAAAAAATTTGTATGAAGACACGTAATGTTAGTTGAGCGATCGCAACCAAACTTACAGAGAATGTGTGAATAATTATTAAAAGTATCCTCACCAAATTTGGTCCAAATCGGACAACCACAACATATAAAATAAATTAATCAAAAATGCTGAGTTTTATGAATAAATTGTTTGTTTACACTGCTTGCAATAGAAAAAGAACACAAGCAGTGCAGTGTGTTAAATAAACAATTATTATAAAAGATTTAACTCTACGTTTAGCTACTGCAACTTCAATAAGGAGCGTGGTGTAGGTAGTAGAGATGCGCGCTTCGTACGTGTTGGTTAGCCCGGGGTCCCCGGTTCGAATCCAGTCAGTGACAAATGTTATTTGATAACTTTTTAAATTTTAATTATTTACATAAACTTCAATGCGGAGTGTGGTCTAAGTAGTAAAGATGCCTGATCTAATTCTTCGCACTTATATGTGAACCCGGGATCATGGGTTCGAGCGCCGTCAGGGACATTTTATTAATTTTTGTTATATAACAAAAAAATATTACATGTAAATGCAGATAGTCGAGCACTTTCAATAGAGGGGCGTGGTGCAGCTGTTAGTGCACTGACGCGTGTGCGTGGAGTCCGAGGTTCGAATCCCGTCAGTGAATTATTTTGATTTTTTTTTTTATTTCAATTCAAATTTAAAATTAAATTTAAATTTAATTTCAAATTGTAAAACACGGCATATTTTTAAAAAAGCCAAGTAAGGAAACTGTGCATTTAATTGTGTATATATTTTCATACATTTGTATATAAAAATGTATGTATACAAAATGCGAATCACTCCACTTTTCTTCCTTTTCGTATGGAAAATGCGCACTTCTGTGAGTACGGGGTCTTTTACAGTCGGCTCGCTCGACTGTAGCCTTTCTTACTTGTTTTTATTTCAATTCAAATTTAAAATTAAATTTAAATTTAATTTCAAATTGTAAAACACGGCATATTTTTAAAATAAGCCAAGTAAGGAAATTGTGCATTTAATTGTGTATATATTTACATACATTTGTATATAAAAATGTATGTATACAAAATGAGAATCACTCCGTTTTTCTTGTTTTTCATAATTTTTGGGGTTGAGGCCCGTATATTAGACAATTACCCCAAAAACAGCTTTTTCAACTAAAAATGGACATTACGAGTACACTGGAATGCCTTTTGGATTGAAAAACGCCCCAGCAATATTTCAACGTTGTATGAACAATCTATTAGAAGATCTAATTTATAAAGATTGTTTAGTATACATGGATGATATAATAGTGTATTCCACTTCATTGGAAGAACATATATTATCATTAACAAGTAAGAAAGGCTACAGTCGAGCGAGCCGACTGTAAAAGACCCCGTACTCACAGAAGTGCGCATTTTCCATACGAAAAGGAAGAAAAGTGGAGTGATTCGCATTTTGTATACATACATTTTTATATACAAATGTATGAAAATATATACACAATTAAATGCACAATTTCCTTACTTGGCTTTTTTTAAAAATATGCCGTGTTTTACAATTTGAAATTAAATTTAAATTTAATTTTAAATTTGAATTGAAATAAAAAAAAAAATCAAAATAATTCACTGACGGGATTCGAACCTCGGACTCCACGCACACGAGTTATGCCTTTAGCATCCCATCCCAGACTTTCAGCTGAATTAAAAGGTTTACAGTCCACTTTAATGTAAAAATACCAGACACCAAAAGTGTCATAAGAATATTTGACAGTTATGCATTCCATTAGCCAAAGGCGTAAAAAGAATAGTTGACAGCCCTTAACTCTATTGAACATAAATGTAAACACAATGTACCATAGCCCAGCATAGCCCACACCACAAAATGTAAACATAAACACTTTGGCGCAGCTCTCGCTGCATAATGTAAACACCTAGAATTAAATAAGACGACAACCGAGATTGAATCGGAACCAATAGTTGTATAAGAAATCAGTTGTATTTTTACACTCAAATCACTCAGATGTGTTTCGCTTAAATAAAAACGCTTTAATACATAATTGGCGCAGCCGGTACTCAAATAGCCACAGATCGAAAATTATTGTGGAAACTTTGGATTTATCCAAGATAACGAAACAATAAAAGAATTGTGTGTTAAAAACTAAAAACAGTGCAGAAACAACTATTGTGGAAACTTTAGATCTAATCTAAGCAAACGAAACATAGAAAAAACTGTGCAAAATATACAAAATAATTAAAAACAATTATTGTGGAAACTCTGGATATCATCCGAGAAAACGAAACAATAAAATAAAACAAAATTTGTGAAATAAAATACAAATTCTTAAAAATTATAAACCAACCAAAACCCCAAGATGGCAAACCAACAACAAATTAACGAAATGCAGCAGTGCATCCAATTACTAACAGCAGTAATTGCCGCCAAGCATGGAGAGAGCAGAAACCCAGTGACAACCCAGAGGAATTGCATAGAAAAGGAAACGAGATACTTACCAGTTTTTAGTGGACAGGAAGGAACCTTACATGGATTCATCTCTGCAGTGGACCAAATCATGGAGGAGTACGACGACGATGGACAGGTTTTCACAGTAATATTCAACACAAAGATTCAAGGTCAGGCTAGAACTATGTTAAATATTAACCCACCAGCTAACTGGGAAGATTGCAAAATCCGCTTAAGACACCATTATAGACCGAGGACCGACCAGATGGGTCTGACCAGAAAAATAAATAATCTAAGGGTAACTAGTGTTAAAGATTTAGATTATAAAATAAGAACAATAGTGGAAGAAATAACCGATTTTTCTGTTTTTGAAAATAATAGTAGACTAGTTGATATCCTCAGTGGATTATTAATACAAAGAGTAAAAAAGAATTGGCATGTGGACCAATGGCAATAGCCATAATGAATAAAACTACCCTATCAGAAGTTAGAAATGAAATAGCCAAATTTATTGGACTTAATTTCGGAAACCTGAATAAAAAACTATTAATCAACAAAGATAATGATTATTCTTCTTATAATAATAACAGACAGAACAATGATCAATATAATCAGAATTCAAAACAACACACTGATAACAGAAATCCTCAATACCGCAACACTAACAACAATCGTTATAATGAACAACACCAACAAAATAACAACGAACAAAACCCAAATAGACAACAGAATAGCCAAATGGTTAGAAACGACCAGTATCAGAATAGGCAACAGCAAAAGCCAAAACACTAGACAAAATGTTAACAGACAGCAAACACAGAACGTAAAAGGCAGAACCAAAACTATAACAGACAGCAACAAAATCAGACAACAAGACAAAACTATAATGCTAATCAACAGCAAAATAATCAACAACCACCACCAGAAGCAATGAGTGTAGACAATCTAAATGATGAAGAAGCAAATAACAATACAAACATTGAAAACAAGCAAGATGAGTTTTTTACAAATTAGCCTCGGACCATAGAAAAATTTATATCAAGGGAACAATTGAGGGAGACACATTTCTAATCCTAGTAGACACAGGGTCTACCATAAGCATACTAAACACTACAAATGTACACACAACAAAATATACAATAATTGAAAAATTTTCAAAAACAATTTATACTATTAATGGAGAAATAAAAAATAACAATTATTTGGTCAAAACAAAAGTACCAAGTGAGTTCAAATATTCAGATGTTGCACGAACACGATGGGTAGCTATGTCCCTAGAAAAACCTTATGATTTTCTATTGGGCATGGATTTTATCCAAGCAAATGTGGAAAATATTGATTTTAAAAACAAAAGAACAATGGGGTCGAAATTCCGTTCCTATCCAAACTGTCAGAAGACATTTGCGTTATGGAAGTAAGTGAAATTGATGATCTTAGGCTTGATGAATTAAATGTTGAGGAGGCTCAAATAATACAAAATTTAACGAAAAAATATAAAAAACTATACTTCAAAGAAGGAGATCAGTTAACCAACACCAATACAATAGTTCATAATATCAGAACAACCACAGACCATCACATTAACTCAAAACTCTATAGGGTTTCCCCAAAATATGAGGAGGAAGTGAGAAATCAAATTATAGAAATGGAAAAAAGTGGAATTATAAGGAAAAGCCGAAGTAAATACAGTTCACCTATATGTGTGATTCCGAAAAAAATAGACAAGTCAGGTATTCAAAAATACCGCATTTGCGTAGACTATAGGAGACTAAACCAAGTAACCGTTCCAGATAAGTATCCTATACCTATCATGGACGCTGTATTGGACAAACTTGGTAAAGCCCAATACTTTACTACTCTAGACTTAGCTAAGGGATATCATCAAATTTTAATGGCAGAAGAAGACATAGAAAAAACAGCTTTCATAACACCAATGGGTCTTTATGAATATGTACGAATGCCATTCGGGCTGAAAAATGCCCCAGCCACATTCCAGAGATTGATGAATGAGATTTTTAAGAGACTACATAAACAAAATTTGTGTAGTGTATCTTGATGATATACTAATATTCTTAACAACACTTGAAGAACACAAAATCGCTCTTGAAAAATTTTTAAAGTACTACGAAAACATAATTTGAAAATTCAGCCAAACAAATGCTCGTTTATGAAAAAACATACAGAATATTTAGGACACATTCTTACTAAAGAAGGTTTGAAACCAAACCCAAAGAAAATAGAAGCTATACAGGAAATCCAGTTACCAAAAACCGAAAAACAATTAAAAGGGTTTCTCGGCATGACCGGATTTTACAGGAAATTTATTAAAGACTATTCCAAAATAGCTTATCCAATGATAAGATATTTACAAAAAGGAATGACAATAAACACAAATGACCCGCAGTATATTGATGCATTTGAGAATCTCAAAGCTCTTATAAGCTCACACCCAATTTTGAAATATCCAGAATTTGACAAACCATTTACAATCACTACAGATGCTAGTGATTACGCTATAGGTGCAGTGTTGTCTCAACAAGGACAACCAATAGCATTTGTGTCACGAACACTCAATAAACATGAGAAAAACTATAGTACAATTGACAAAGAATTTTTATCCATCGTACATGCCGTAAATTATTTTAAACACTATTTGGTAGGAAACAAATTCCACATCATAACAGATCATGCCCCTATTAAATACCTAAATTCAAAATTTAAGGGAAAAGAAATGACCACTAGACACCAGAGATGGATTTTAAAATTACAAGAATTTGATTATGATATAACATATTTAAAAGGAAAAGATAACAAAGTAGCAGACTTTTTAAGCAGGCAGCAAACAGCTCAGCTAATAAATAATGAAAATAAAGATGAATCTAACTTTGAACTCACAAACACACAGCACTCTGCAGATGAAGAAGAATTAACCCATTTTTGGATAAAAGAAGACATTGTCAATAAATACAAAACTCAGATTATTATAACATATACAGCAACAGATAACATTATTGTACAACACGGAAGAAAGATAATTGAAATTAATCCAGCTGATTCAGAATCAGAGATTGAAATAAAATTACAAAACAATATAGAAAAAGGAACAGTAGGAATTTTTTCAGAAGTACCAGATTCAATATACCACAAAATTCAATGTATATTAATAAACATTTTCTCCCATTGCAAAAACATAAAATTTTTAAAATGCACAAAAAGAGCACAGGAAATATCAAGTGAAGAAGAATTGCATAAACAAATTTCCATATACCACACTAAGGATTCATTACACAGTGGTATAAATGAAGCATTCAATTCGCTTAAGGATAAAATATATTACCCAAAATTAAGAGAACATATTCAGTTAATAATATCCAATTGCAAAAAATGTAAAGAAATAAAATACGATAGAAATCCAATTAAACCAAAATTTCAATTCACAGAAACCCCAGATACAAAAAATCAAATTATACACTTAGACATCTTCCATATAAAACACAAACTTTTGTTACAATCATAGACAAACTTACAAAATTCGCAGTCGCTTACAACATAACAGATAGGAATTGGAGAACCAAGATGCAAATCATGATTGAACACTTTGCAAAATTCAACAAGCCACAGAAAATTATCATGGATAATGAATTTAGAGCAGAACAGATAATTCAATTTTTAGGCAAAGAAGAAATTGAGGTACATTATACAAAGCCAAATTCACATACAGGAAATGCAGACATAGAAAGATTACATTCCACATTAATCGAAATTATAGCTGGAATAGAGAATAACGAAATATCAATAGAATCCAAAATTCAGATAGCAATTGCAGCTTACAATAAACGTTATCATTCTACAATAAAGTGCACACCAGATTATGCTAAGAACATTGAAGATGAAAGAAAACTTAAAATAACCATTGAAGAACATAAGAAAAATATTTTGACTAAACGAAATAATACAAGAGAAGAGTACACTGAAGAAAGACAAAAAGGCCCAATCAAGAATTATAAAAGAGTTAGACATAAGGATGAACCTTACTTCAGATTTGCAGAACTAAAAAACATTCATCCATGCAATATCAAAAGACCGTTAAATCAGGAAAACAACAATTTACAATAAAAAAAAAAAAAAAAAAAAAAATACTTAATAAAATACAATATCAATGATATATTTCGTATGTTGCATCGTTTTATTAAAACTTACAATGGTACAAACAAGATTACAAATTGAACCAATTCAATTGAATGCAGGATACACACCCATACAAATTTACCCAACGGAAATAGTAAATGAGACAGTTATAATATTGCATATTATTAATATTGACCCATTAGTTGACATAATGAACCAAATAGAAACAAATATTAAAAGCGTTAATATCACAGACAAGAATGAGTTGTTCACAGAAATCAATTTAATTAGAGCAAAAATAAAATCTATAACACCACATAATAGAATCAAAAGAGGAGTATTAAACATTGTAGGAACCACATATAAATGGCTATTTGGACTCATGGACGATGAAGACAGGACAGACATTTTAGAACATCTTGACACAATTGATCAGAACAATCATAATATTATAAACAACATGAATCAGCAAATTGTTATCAATTCCCATTTTAATGACACAATACAAACATTAGCAGAAACTATTAAACACGATAGAATAATCATTAACGAAACACTTCAAAGCATAAACACCCAAAATAAGAAAATAATAATGAAAATTATACATACTGACCAAATGCAAAAACTTAAGAACATTGAATACAAAGTAAATTACATTCAAGAAAGCATTGCCTCTGCTAAGAACAATATTATATTACCAGAAATCCTATCCGAAGAAGAAATAAATAGATTTGACATTGATTTTTATAAACTAAAATTAATCCGCATGGGTATACTAAAAATATAAGAATAATTGCATTATAATAGCAATTAAGATACCTAAAAATTATATAAGTGTAAATGTTAAATTACTAATCCCAATGCCTAACAAAGAATATATTCAAATAGATCAGGAAAATTTTTTAATCATCGAAATTAACAATAAAACACTTGAATACAAACCAAACACAATTTTGAAAGAACTTCAGCCAAGCAAAAGTTGTACTATTAACAACAATTCTAAATTCATATTTAACAACATAACAAGTATTGAAGAAATCGATGACGATACATTAATAATTAAAAATGCCAGAGAAGAAAAATTATACCAAAACTGCGACGACAGAAATATTATATTAAATGGAAATAATCTAATACAATTTGGAAATTGCAATATAAAAATTTTAACAGAAACATTTTCTAATGAAAAAATAGAATTTTATGAAAAATTTTATTACCCTACAGAAATTTTAAACCAAACTTACAAAAACACTATAAATTTTGATCATTTAACTATAAAAAATTTTGAAAATCTAAAAGAAATAACAGAACTAAAATATCAGAAAAAAGTAACAAATGGCATTATACTAATATTTATATTAATCATTGTATTATGTTTAATCATATATATATACTTACGCTGCAAAAAGCAAAATATTAACATTAATGTAAAAAGAATTCAGGAGAATTCGTACTTTAAGGGGGGAGGAGTTATGCCTTTAGCATCCCATCCCAGACTTTCAGCTGAATTAAAAGGTTTACAGTCCACTTTAATGTAAAAATACCAGACACCAAAAGTGTCATAAGAATATTTGACAGTTATGCATTCCATTAGCCAAAGGCGTAAAAAGAATAGTTGACAGCCCTTAACTCTATTGAACATAAATGTAAACACAATGTACCATAGCCCAGCATAGCCCACACCACAAAATGTAAACATAAACACTTTGGCGCAGCTCTCGCTGCATAATGTAAACACCTAGAATTAAATAAGACGACAACCGAGATTGAATCGGAACCAATAGTTGTATAAGAAATCAGTTGTATTTTTACACTCAAATCACTCAGATGTATTTCGCTTAAATAAAAACGCTTTAATACATAATTCACGCGTCAGTGCACTAACAGCTGCACCACGCCCCTCTATTGAAAGTGCTCGACTATCTGCATTTACATGTAATATTTTTTTGTTATATAACAAAAATTAATAAAATGTCCCTGACGGCGCTCGAACCCATGATCCCGGGTTCACATATAAGTGCGAAGAATTAGATCAGGCATCTTTACTACTTAGACCACACTCCGCATTGAAGTTTATGTAAATAATTAAAATTTAAAAAGTTATCAAATAACATTTGTCACTGACTGGATTCGAACCGGGGACCCCGGGCTAACCAACACGTACGAAGCGCGCATCTCTACTACCTACACCACGCTCCTTATTGAAGTTGCAGTAGCTAAACGTAGAGTTAAATCTTTTATAATAATTGTTTAGTTAACACAAGCAGTGTAAACAAACAATTTATTCATAAAACTCAGCATTTTTGATTAATTTATTTTATATGTTGTGGTTGTCCGATTTGGACCAAATTTGGTGAGGATACTTTTAATAAATATTCACACATTCTCTGTAAGTTTGGTTGCGATCGCTCAACTAACATTACGTGTCTTCATACAAATTTTTTATTTTTGACCGATTTGTCCTATGGGAGCTATAGGCTATAGTTGTCCGATCCAGATCAAACGTGGTGAGGATAGTTATATTGGTACCATACACATAATGTGTGAATTTGGTCTCTCTAGCTCTAGTAGTTTTCAAGTTATGGTGATGTGAAAATTGTTTTTTGCAATTTGCGGGGGTGGTAAGGGGCGTGGCAAAGATTTGAAATAAACTTGATCTGCTCGCGAAGTAGACGGACTTTCATTCCAAATTTGGTGGATCTAGCTCTTGTAGTTTAGAAGTTCCAGGTGTTCATACAGACGGACGGACGGACGGACAGACGGACAGACGGACATTGCTATATCGTCTCGGCTGTTGATGCCGATCAAGAATATATATACTTTATGGGGTCGGCCACGCCTCCTTCTGCCTGTTACGCACATTTCGCTTCAGACAAACCTAATAGACCCCCATACTCTTTTTTAGAGTACGGGGTCTAAAAAATCCTCGATGGACCGCGAATTTTGCAGATGAACCTCATTAAAAAATCTTGGGGGTCTCTTATGGTTTTCTTTTAAACGAGGTTTAAAAGTTCTTGAAAATATAATTTTTTTAATCTAGTCACCTTTTAAAATTCTGTCATAATAGCATTTTAAATTAAGTACTCCTTGTGTTGTCCGTCAAAAAATACAATATTAATCTAGTATTCATTGTGAAATATGCTAAAATCAATAGTTTTTATCTAGTATTCTATGCACTAAAAGTCAAAAAAAAAAAAAATTAATCTAGTAGTTAATGCCAAGATGACTCAATGCACTTTATACTGCATTTATCGAAGAAGTGCACTCGCGAAATGCATTTGCAATAAAGTGCATATTTTACAAAGCATTCTAGACTAAAAATTATTTTTTTAATTTTTGTTTAGAGTAGATAATAAACTTTTACCTTCCTCCTACACCTCCGCCTCCACCTCTTCCTTCTCATCCAGCTTCTTCTTCACCATCTTCACTGCCTCCCCCACCACCGCCTCCCCCACCTTCACCTCCTTCTGCGGAAAAGACAAAAACGATTCTATCTATCTTTTGAGTGCACTTCTTCGATAAATGCAGTATAAAGTGCATTGAGTCATCTTGGCATTGACTACTAGATTAATTTTTTTTTTTTTTTTAACATTTAGTGCATAGAATACTAGATGAAAACTATAGATTTTAGCATATTTCACAATGAATAATAGATTAATATTGTATTTTTTGACGGACAACACAATGAGTACTTGATTTAATTTGTATCTGATGAAATCCTTTCGCAAGATCAATTGTGGTAAAATACTGACATTTTCCAAGTTTGTCTAGTATGTCATCCATGACTGGAATAGGATATTTATCATCGATTGTTATTTCGTTTAAGTTTCGATAGTCAATAACTATACGGAACTTTTCTTTACCTGATGCATCACGTTTCTTTGGCACAATCCAACTTGGTGAGCAATAAGGCGAGGTTGATTTGCGAATTATGCCTTGTTAAATCATTTCTTTGATTTGTTTGTCGACTTCTTCGTCGAATGTTTGCGCATACTTGTATGGACGCTTTTGAATTGGGTCTTTGTGTTTAGTTTGGATGACATGCTTAATTGTACTGGTGAAAGTCAAGTTTTCACTTTCTTTGTACTGCATGTCACTAAACTCGAAAAGAATTTTGGTAAGTTTAGATTTTTCTTCATCGTTCAGATGTCCTAATCTGAATTGATTTGTTTCATTAAACTCATTATTTATAGCGTAATATACTGCTATATCGTTTGTTTGGGGCGGATCAAATGCGGTCTTGTCCTTGACAGAATCCCCACGATCATATCTCATTTGAAATGATTGCTCGTTAAGAATAACTGTTTAGACCCCGTACTCTAAAAAAGAGTAGAGGGGTCTATTAAGTTTGTCTGAAGCGAAATGTGCGTAACAGGCAGAAGGAGGCTTTTCCGACCCCATGAGGTATATATATTCTTGATCAGCATCAACAGCCGAGACGATATAGCAATGTCCGTCTGTCCGTCCGTCTGTATGAACACCTGGATCTTCTAAACTATAAGAGCTAGAGCCACCAAATTTGGAATGAAAGTCCGTCTGCTTCGCGAGCAGATCAAGTTTATTTCAAATCTTTGCCACGCCCCTTACCGCCCCCGCAAATTGTAAAAAACTATTTTCACATCACCATAACTTGAAAACGATTAGAGCTAGAGTGACCAAATTCACACATTATGTGTATGGTACCATTATAACTATCCTCACCAAGTTTGGTCCGGATCGGACAACTATAGCCTATAGCTCCCATAGGACAAATCGGTCGAAAATGGGTGATTTGTATGGAGACATGAAGTTTTAGTTAAGCGATTGCAACCAAACTAACACATTACGTGTATGGTACCATTATAACTATCCTCATCAAGTTTGGTCCGGATCGGACAACTAAAGCCTATACCTCCCATAGGACAAATCGGTCGAAAATGGGTGATTTGTATGGAGACATGAAGTTTTAGTTGAGCGATTGCAACCAAACTAACACATTATGTGTATGGTACCATTATAACTATCCTTACCACGTTTGGTCCGGATCGGACAACTATAGCCTATAGCTCCCATAGGTCAAATCGGTCGAAAATTGGTGATTTGTATGGAAAACGCGCACTAGAAGGAGTACGGGGTCTTTTACAGCCGGCTCGCTCGACTGTAGCCTTTCTTACTTGTTTTTGTTTATAGTCAATTTTTGCTTCACAGGATTCTAGATATTCTCTACCTAGTAGAATATCATAATTGTCGGAAAAGTTGTTTAAATAAAATATTTGATTAGTAGGACAAAGCTTACTAGGTGCAAAAGATACGTAATTAGACCCCGTACTCTAAAAAAGAGTATGGGGGTCTATTAAGTTTGTCTGAAGCGAAATGTGCGTAACAGGCATCACCATAACTTGAAAACGACTAGAGCTAGGGAGACCAAATTCACACATTATGTGTATGGTACCTATATAACTATCCTCACTAAATTTGGTCCACATCGGACAAAAATAGCCAATAGCTCCCATAGGGCAAATCGGCCGAAAATTGGTGATTTGTATGGAGGCATGAAGTTTTAGTAGAGCGACTGTAACCAAACTAGCACATTATGTGTATGGTACCATTGTTACTATCCTCACCAAGTTTGGTCCGAATCGGACAACTATAGCCTATAGCTCCCATAGGACAAATCGGTCGAAAATGAGTAATTTGTATGGAGACATGAAATTTTAGTTGAGCGATTGCAACCAAACTAACACATTATGTATATGGTACCATTATAACTATCCTCACCAAGTTTGGTCCGGATCGGACAACTATAGCCTATAGCTCCCATAGGTCAAATCGGTCGAAAATGGGTGATTTGTATGGAGACATGAAGTTTTAGTTGAGCGATTGCAACCAAACTAACACATTATGTGTATGGTACCATTATAACTATCCTCACCAAGTTTGGTCCGGATCGGACAACTATAGCCTATAGCTCCCATAGGACAAATCGGTCGAAAATGGGTGATTTGTATGGAGACATGAAGTTTTAGTTGAGCGATTGCAACCAAACTAACACATTATGTGTATGGTACCATTATAACTATCCTTACCACGTTTGGTCCGGATCGGACAACTATAGCCTATAGCTCCCATAGGTCAAATCGGTCGAAAATTGGTGATTTGTATGGAAAACGCGCACTAGAAGGAGTACGGGGTCTTTTACAGTCGGCTCGCTCGACTGTAGCCTTTCTTACTTGTTTTTGTTTATAGTCAATTTTTGCTTCACAGGATTCTAGATATTCGCTACCTAGTAGAATATCATAATTGTCGGAAAAGTTGTTTAAATAAAATATTTGATTAGTAGGGCAAAGCTTACTAGGTGCAAAAGATACGTAATTAGACCCCGTACTCTAAAAAAGAGTATGGGGGTCTATTAAGTTTGTCTGAATCGAAATGTGCGTAACAGGCATCACCATAACTTGAAAACGACTAGAGCTAGGGAGACCAAATTCACACATTATGTGTATGGTACCTATATAACTATCCTCACTAAATTTGGTCCACATCGGACAAAAATAGCCAATAGCTCCCATAGGGCAAATCGGCCGAAAATTGGTGATTTGTATGGAGGCATGAAGTTTTAGTAGAGCGACTGTAACCAAACTAGCACATTATGTGTATGGTACCATTGGTACTATCCTCACCAAGTTTGGTCCGAATCGGACAACTATAGCCTATAGCTCCCATAGGACAAATCGGTCGAAAATGGGTAATTTGTATGGAGACATGAAATTTTAGTTGAGCGATTGCAACCAAACTAACACATTATGTGTATGGTACCATTATAACTATACTCACCAAGTTTGGTCCGGATCGGACAACTATATCCTGTAGCTCCCATAGGACAAATCGTTCGAAAACAACTTATTTGTATGGTAAAACGCGCACTAGAATGAGTACGGAGTCTTTTACAGTCGGCTCGCTGGACTAATCTAATCATAATATTGACGTTGTTTGTGGTTAAGTGATCGTATCATCGATTGAAGGTCATTATGAAGAATCCCTGCTGGTAATTTTATCATTCGGATAGTGTTGTCTTCAGAAGTATTTTCCCGGGTTCTTCTTGTGTCATTAAAAATATTAGCATTTTGTCCAACTTCTGGAATGATAATCCCCCAAAATTCATCGTCTAATACCTGAGAAGTCGGATTATCTTCTTCTGCGTTATTTGAATTATTTCCCTCTTGAAATTCTTCTAAGACGTGTAGAAACTGAGACTCGTTCAAATATTCATATTTTCTTCGATTTGTTTCTATATATTGCTTGTGGGTATTGTATGTGTTTTCGTTGTCATTGCTAAGTAGCTCACTTTCCTCGTTTCGCCAAGGATAAAAAAGCATAATTAGTTTATTTATTTATTAACGCAGACTAAATGCAGTCGCGAGTATTTAATTATATGATTACGTAAATAGATATAAAATTTAAATTTAGATAATATTAAAAGAAATTATTAAAAATTTTAAATTTAAATTAAACTGAAATTATACAAGTAAGAAAGGCTACAGTCGAGCGAGCCGACTGTAAAAGAACCCGTACTCCTTCTAAACTTGGTGAGGATAGTAATAATGGTACCATATATATAATGTGTTAGTTTGGTTGCAATCGCTCAACTAAAACTTCATGTCTCCATACAAATCACCAATTTTCGACCGATTTGTCCTATGGGAGCTATAGGCTATAGTTGTCCGATCCGGACCAAACTTGGTGAGGATGGTTATAATGGTACCATATATATAATGTGTTAGTTTGGTTGCAATCGCTCAACTAAAACTTCATGTCTCTATACAAATCACCAATTTTCGACCGATTTGTCCTATGGGAGCTATAGGCTATAGTTGTCCGATCCGGACCAAACTTGGTGAAGATAGTCATAATTGTACCATATACATAATGTGTTAGTTTGCTCTCAATCGCTCAACTAAAACGTCATGTCTCCATACAAATCACCAATTTTCGACCGATTTGTCCTAAGGGAGCTAAAGGCTATAGTTGTCCGATCCGGACCAAACTTGGTGAAGATAGTCATAATGGTACCATATACATAATGTGTTAGTTTGGTCTTAATCGCTCAACTAAAACTTCATGTCTCCATACAAATCACAAATTTTCGACCGATTTGTCCTATGGGAGCTATAGGCTATAGTTGTCCGATCCGGATCAAACTTGGTGAGGATAGTTATAATGGTACTATACACATAATGTGTGCATTTGTTGGTCTTTTTGTTTTTACCGTTTTTAAGTTTGGGGGAGTGGAAAAAATTTTTTTATATTTTAGGGGGGGGGGGGGGGGCGGGGAATATATAAAAAAAAAAATTTATCCGCGCGAAGTACAATTTGGGTTAAAAGACGGACTTTCATTCCAAATTTGGTGGCTCTAGCTCTTGTAGTTTAGAAGATCCAGGTGTTCATACAGACGGACGGACAGACGGACGGACGGACGGACGGACAGACGGACATTGCTATCTCGTCTCGGCTGTTGATGCTGATCAAAGAATAGATATTGGGTCCCCTAATTAGACCATAAATCTGGGAATAATAAGAAAAGAATTTGATCCAACATTTGTTGCAAGGGTTGGGAAAAACCCAGAAAAACCCAGCCAGATCAATAAAAATATCGCAAAACTAACTCAAAAGATCTCTGATTTAAGGGGAAGAATGAATGGCAGAGACTCCATTCTTACTGCCCTTGGAAATCAGAGATATAACGGAGTTGGCTGTAAGGAGAAACTTTAAGATTAGAAATAGAGAGAGAGAGATGTGTCAATTAATTTATAATGTTCATTACAGTTAGCACATAATACCCGAAAACGATTGTGCAAAGCATAGTCAGTAGTGCATGTAGGAAGAGATAAAGTTATGTAGTGCCTAGTGGTCCTGGAGGGAATATTAAATTTAAGGCGTTCTAAAAGAGATGGGGAACAGATATCACCGATTATTAAGTTATGGAGGTAAATTACTCCAAGGACTCTTCTCCGATTAGTAAAGAATGGAAAATTCAGAAGCAAGAGTCTGTTAGTATAAGATGGAAGGCGAAGATTAGGGTCCCAATTAAGTCCACGAAGCGCGAAGAGTAAAAACTGCTTCTGCGCTGATTCAATTAAAGCTTGACTATGGCCATGTTGAGGAGACCAGACACATGAACTATACTCAAGAATGGGACGGACTAGGGATGTGTAAATAAGTTTGGTTACAAATGGATCATTAAATTCCTTAGACCAGCGTTAAATAAATCAAAGAGTTCCCTTTGCTTTATTAACTACAGTGGAAATATGATGTGTGAAACCTAAATTATTATCGAAAAGAACACCGAAGTCGTCGACTGACAATATACGTTTTAAAGGTATATTGTCAATGTGATAGTTGGCTAAGTAAGGAGTCACCCTGTTAGACGTCATAAACAGGCATTTAGAAAAATTTAGGTTCAAGTGATTAGTTATGCACCAGTTGTGCATAGAATTTAAATCATCTTGAAGAAGCGTAAGATCTTTGATTTTATGATTTTACATCATCGGCATACATTAGTATTTAGTATCGGCATACATAGTGAGCTAGAGAAGAAGGAAGGTCATTTACAAAAGATTAAAAAATAGGGGGCCTAGGTGACTACCCTGGGGAACTCCAGAAGTAACGAAGACAGATTTAGATATGGCTGATCTAAGCATAACCCTTTGGGCTCTACATGTAAGATATGATGATATCCACAGAAGAAGGGAAGGTGGGAGTCCTAACATGCTTAGTTTATGCAGAAGGAGGTTATGATTTACAGAGTCAAACGCTATACTGAAATCAGTATAGATGACATCAGTAACATTTTACTAAAAAATGCCTCATTTACAAAAGAGGTAAATTCCAATAGATTGGTCGATTGGGCAGGGGAGATAATTGATTTGAAGAGTCTTTTCGAAGTACTTAGGGATTGCGGACATCATCGCAATTCCCCTGGATATATCGGACTTACAACCTTTTTTATGCAGAGGGATAATGTAAGGTTCTTTCCAAAAGGAAGGAAAGATAGAGGATTCCAAGGAATGTTGTCAGGCCCAGGAGAGATGGAAGATTTTAGATTGTTAATGGACGAGAGCAGGCAACTATCAGAAATATAGGGAAAAAAAAACGGAATTAGAGGATGGGAGTTTAAAGGGGTAAAAGAAGTTAGTAGGTAAACTAGGGGAATACGAAGATTGAAAAAAGTTAGCAAAGAAGCAGCCGAGTTGTCAGTTACTTTAGTGGTACTGAAGAAAAACAAATTGGCTAAAGTAGAAGATTTGCGTTTTGAGTTATCAAAGTTAGAGAAGTGTTTAGGATCGCACGCAAACTGAGTCTTGCAACGAACGAGATAATTTTCATAGCATTGAGAATTAAGAAGGGTAAAGGCTGCTTTTGCTTTAGAATAATTTAAAAAGTATAAGCTAGAACCTGTCTGCTTAAACTTTTTAAAATATTTTGATTTTTTATTTTTATACGTACTCTAGCAAGAGAGTATAGGTATATTGGGTTTGTTGAAGCGAAAAGTATGTAACAGGCAGAAGGAGGCGTGGCAGACCCCATAAAGTTATATATTCTTGATCAGCATCACAAGCCGAGTCGATATAGCCATGTCCGTCTGTCCGTCTGTCCGTCTGTCTGTCCGTCTGTATGAACATGAACAAACAGATTTCAGAGATGGTAAGAGCTACAAGTTTGAATTTGAGTTTCTATCGACTCGATATTAAGTCAAGTCAATATTCAAGAATCTTTTTTTTTCGATGCCCACCGCCTCCGCAAATTCGCCCAACACATGTGCAAAAAACTAGACACTACGCTCGAGCCAAATTACAATTTATGTTTTGGGCAAGAACTATCCTCCCAGTAACTATGGCACTATAGCCTATAGCAGACACTCAATTTTGGTGTCAAGGTTCCTTGAGCGAAGGCACTAAATATAATGCCATTAAAATTTTTAAAGGATCCTGCCACGCCACTCTTTTCAACCACAAGAAATAAAATAATTTGCAAACTTCAATGCCGATTTTAGGGCATATGTTCTTATCGTACAGTGATTGTAATTTCAAATTCGTTCTGCAAGACAGAAGTATGTTATCAAACTATCCTGAAAGTTGCATCTAAATCGTTTAGACAATAACACAAAAGGAGCTAGACTAGGTAGTAAGAAAGCTTGTAGGTTGACCGGGTCCGTATCAGTCGACAAAGTTTTGATAATTTTTAAATTTTAATTATTGAACACAAATTCAATGCGATGTGTGCGAGCGAGACAGAAACGATACAAACATGTGAGCGAACGTTTTCGCACTTATATTGCTACGCGGCAGGGTCGTGCCTCAGGGACATTTTAACAATTTTTGTTGTATAACAAAAAAAATATTACATGTAAATGATATAGGACACTTTCATACAGGCGATACTGTTATGTGCGTGCTAGTCCGAGGTTATAATCCCGTCAGTGAATTGTTTTTTATTTTTTGTGTGTGTATTCAAATTTACAATCAGATGTATTTATGTAAATTACAACACGGATGTTTTGTAAAATAGCCAAGTAAGGAAATTGTCTTTAATTTGATATTTTCATACTTTGGATATCCGACTGTATGTATAAAATGAAACTCCGGGTTTTTGAATGGAAAATGCAGAGTAGTCTTCTACGGTCGGGCGTGCTCGACTGTACTTTTCTTTCTTGTTTAAGTTAGATAGTCTTGGTGAGAACCAAGGAGATTTATGTGAAACGGACTTTACAACACTATATGGAATACAGACATCAAAGATTGAATTTAATATGTTGTAAAAATACTCGACAGCTATGTTAATATCATTCGTGCTGTATAGTATAGACCAGTCAGTAGCAAAAATCAGTTGATTTAGCAAAGAAAATTTCCTTTGCGAAAGCAACGGCGCGACTTGGAAGAGGATGAAGGAGGTGAACGGATGAAGTTAGGGATAGACAGGGAAAGTTCTAGAGTAGGATGAAAAGAATCTTCAGGAGCAACTACAGGAGAAGATCTAGTGACAATGGCACTGGATGAATCATTAACGAAGATAAGATCCAGCATCTGGTTCAGACGATTAGATATATGATTGATTTGAAAAAAAGGAAGATCAATCAAACTATCTAAAAAGTCGTTATTGGGTGTGGGTATGTAATCAAACTTGTCGAAAAACGTCCAGGAAACGTTTGGCAAGTTAAAATCTCCTAGTATCACAAAGAAATCACAATCACGAATGTGACTAAATATTTCTTTGATGAAATTGAAATGCTGTAAATAAACCGACATTTCTGAGGACGGAGGAATATAGGAACAAGTTACATAAAGGGCAAATGACGAAAAAGTAACCTTAACGGCAACAAATTCAATTTCGTCCAGTGGTGAAACATCTATTACTTCAGCATTAAGGGAGGATTTTACTGAAATAAGAACTCCACCACCATGTCGATTAGGACGATCGCGCCTGAAGATGTTATAATTAGACGACATAATTTCATTATCAGATATGCTAGAAATAAGCCAAGTGTCTGAAAATGCAACAATGTCAGAATCTAAAGACAAACTATTCTTATATAACTGTTTTAGCTTTGACCCAAGACCCCTAACATTCTGATACAGAATGAAAAGTTGGTCAGAGCCTAGTTTTTTGAGGTTATGACTGGGGCCACTTGAGTTGAACCGCCAGTCGGAAGGATGACAGGTGTTAAACGAGTTCTATTTTTCTGTTTGAACTCGTGAGCAATCATATGAGGAGGCCAAAACTTTGGATCACATATGATAGAGAAAAGACCAGGGGACACACTAATCTTAAATGATGAAATTTCTCTTGGCTCAGAGAAATTGAATTTAGAAATTGAAACGCTACCTGGAGTTTTGGTAGCGATAAAAGCTGCAATAGACTCAATAGTCGTATCTGCAGATAGTCTAGATATAAATACCTGCTTACGTGAAGCCACGACCGTAAGCAGGGGAGGCTGAACTGCTATGGGAGTAGCAACGGGGTGACTATTACGTCGACTTGGAGGGCTTCTGGTGTTTTTACTTGTAACATTTGAGTTGATTACAGGTAACACCGAATTATTAGGGGGTGAAGGGGGAGCTGGGGGGCGGCAACAGAGCGACTGTTACGCCGAATAGGGGGACTCTTCGAGTTATTACTCGTAGCCACTGCACCATTTACAGCCACGGATTTGATCACTGGTGATGGGGCGACTACGGGAGTGGCAGGCATGGCCGGGGAAGTATGGTTGCATAAGGTCCGATCGGGTACTGGGGAAGTAGAGGGAGGAATGGATGAAGGAGGCCCACTATGCAACGGTGATGTACTGAGAGAAATAAAATAATCCCTAAAATAATCCGATCTAGATGTATTAATGCTAAACCTTCTCCACCGCAAAATAAGTGGATTTTTACTTAGCTTCAATGAACCCCTTCCACTGTGCATAACTAAGGGATGACTAACTGTGAAGTCATTGTCGCCTTCGTCTTCATCAATTTCAGCATACTCTTCTCTTTCATCAGTTGCCCTATTATTAGTGGACTTGGAGTATTTGTATAAAGCAAAGAAGTCAGCTAGACACACATTCTCCAATTGAGACAGTCTCTCCATGTAATGATCTATCATACTTGGTACAAAACAAGTAAGAAAGGCTACAGTCGAGCGAGCCGACTGTAAAAGACCCCGTACTCATTCTAGTGCGCGTTTTACCATACAAATAAGTAGTTTTCGAACGATTTGTCCTATGGGAGCTATAGGCTATAGTTGCCCGATCCAGACCAAACTTGGTGTGGTTAGTTATAATGGTACCATACACATAATGTGTTAGTTTGGTTGCAATCGCTCAACTAAAACTTCATGTCTCCATACAAATCACCCATTTTCGACCGATTTGTCCTATGGGAGCTATAGGCTATAGTTGTCCGATCCGGACCAAACTTGGTGAGGATAGTTATAATGGTACCATACACATAATGTGTTAGTTTGGTTGCAATCGCTCAACTAAAGCTTTATGTCTCCATACAAATCACCCATTTTCGACCGATTTATCCTATGGGAGCTATAGGCTATAGTTGTCCGATCCGGACCAAACTTGGTGAGGATAGTTATAATGGTACCATACACATAATGTGTTAGTTTGGTTGCAATCGCTCAACTAAAACTTCATGCCTCCATACAAATCGCGAATTTTCGGCCGATTTGTCCTATGGGAGCTATAGGCTATAGTTGTCCGATCCGGACCAAATTTAGTGAGGATAGTTAGATAGGTACCATACACATAATATGTGAATTTGGTCTCCCTAGCTCTAGTCGATTTCAAGTTATGGTGATGTGAAAATAGTTTTTTACAATTTGCGGAGGCGGTAAGGGGGCGTGGCAAAGATTTGAAATAAACTTGATCTGCTCGCGAAGCAGACGGACTTTCATTCCAAATTTGGTGGCTCTAGCATTTGTAGTTTAAAAGATCTAGGTGATCATACAGACGGACGGACAGACGGACAGACGGACAGACAGACAGACGGACAGACGGACATCGCTATATCGTCTCGGCTGTTGCTGCTGATCAAGAATATATATACTTTATGGGGTCGGAAAAGCCTCCTTCTGCCTGTTACGCACATTTCGCTTCAGACAAACTTAATAGACCCCTATACTCTTTTTTAGAGTACGGGGTCTAAATATCATTTGAATCAGGGGGCAATCTCTCTAAATCCTTTTTGGATTTCACCATTGGAACCCTTTGATCTGGATGAGAGATGTTAATAAAAATGTCACCACGAATTGCCTCAGACATGTGAGGTCCCAAAACATTATAAGATGTCTCTTGGGCAGATATTTCAGTGCCATTAATAAATTTATTTCCAATATGTTGCAGTTTTGTTTAACTGAGAAATTGTTTGAATTTATTTCTGATATTGCTTGACGTAACAGCTTAGATACTCCTCTGTTTGACTAATTTATGTAGTTTATTATATAACTACAGCAAGCATAAGCATCCAAGATAAATTGAATATCCATATTAGCTTTATGCAGTTTTAATATGTCTTTGTTATATGCATTTAACATTTTAACATAAATATAGTTATTATAGTCCACATCTAACTTTGACACAAAATAATTAAAATCATTTAGCTGTTCAGTTTCAGCATCCGTAACGGAGCAACCTAAAAGCTCTCTGATATTCTTCCACACATTTTTATGCCTACTACAGTTTGGGTGGCCCTCTACCAATGGATACAATATTTCAGTCTGTGGCATTGGGGGATATGGCATATTGAAGCGACAAACTTTTTGCCGATTAACTTCCCTTTGACATGAAACTGTAGTCAAAGTACCTAGAGCACGTAACAGGGTCGGACCGAATCAAACGGGCTTTTTCGGAGCTTGAAAGTTGGCCAGCTTCATCTTCACTAAGGACTCTTTTATCTTGGAGAAGGGAGAGAATTACTAAAAGTTCATTTCATTTAGTTTCCTCGGCAGCAAAGAGTAATAAAAATAAGGTTAGCAAGACGAATTGGCGAATCATTGCAATCACCTTTTTCTTTTCAGCTTCCCAATGACCTGGTGACGAACGAAGTCCCTTAAAAATATGATAACCGTCATCTTGTTGCACAAAGTTATCTACAAAACTTTCGTCCTGCATATCAGCGGTCACATTCGAATTTCCCGATTTTTTTCGCAAACATATGGAAATAGCATTCTTAATGCGCGTAAGCTCATAGCTTTTATACATATATAGCACCTTTGGAACTTTTGCGCATCTGCGGTCATAAAAATCTAATTTGGGATTTTTGCCTTACGTACATACGTTGTCTTACACCTAAATAGTTTGCCACAAGAAATTGTTTGAAATGAAAGCTCTTCAGCATCTTCATCCTTAGTCATATATACTGGTCGCCGTCCTTCACCGGAAGCTAATGCTATACGCCCAATAATCGCATTGTTTTTAATTAGCTCGTTGTCTAGTAATGTTTCTTGACCACCAGGATTTAGATTTTCCTCTTGATTAGAAACATTTCGAGCTTCCACAGTACGTTCTGTTCGTTGACAAAGAAGTTGATTTACAGTTGTCGCATCAGCTCGATCAGCAACAAATGGGACTTCTTCTCGATCACCAAGTGAATGCAACCAATCAGAAGCAACACTAATTTCGTGCTTCCGATATAGTTCTGTGCTTACTAAAAAACGCAAAGCTTCTACTGTTGTCTCTGTCTAATTTCTTCTTTACTTCTCTGCTCTACATGGGCTGCAGCGCCCCATTCCCGTTCTTCTGTCCGATATTCTTCGTCCCGCCTACGAATCCTGTGCTGCAGTGTATTTTCTACCTGTTGTCTTTGCCTAATTTCTTCGTTAAGAAGTTGATTTACAGTTGTCGCATCAGCTCGATCAGCAACAAATGGGACTTCTTCTCGATCACCAAGTGAATGCAACCAATCAGAAGCAATACTAATTTCGTGCTTCCGATATAGTTCTGTGCTTACTAAAAAACGCAAAGCTTCTACTGTTGTCTCTGTCTAATTTCTTCTTTACTTCTCTGCTCTACATGGGCTGCAGCGCCCCATTCCCGTTCTTCTGTCCGATATTCTTCGTCCCGCCTACGAATCCTGTGCTGCAGTGTATTTTCTACCTGTTGTCTTTGCCTAATTTCTTCGTTACTTCTCAGCTCTATATGGGCTGCAGCATCCCATGCCCTTTCTTCTACACGATACGCTTGATTTTGCTGGAGACGTGCGTGCTGACTAGCATTCAATGCCTGCTGGTTTTGTAATATTCGTGAACTTCTTCTGCGGGAACTATGCGCAGCAGCTTCTTGTTCGCGTTCTTTTGGCCTATGCTCAGGATTATATTCCCTAAAATTTGCTAGTCGTTGAGAATTTGAAACACGCATCACTTCAGCATTATTTTCATAATATGCGCGACTACGTTCGATCTCGACGCCTGGCTAGCAGATTTCTTAGTTACGCGTGGCATTTTTTTGAAAAAAAATTTTCTATTGCTCTATTCTTTTAAAAAATTAACTTTTTACCTTAATAAACACACTTCAAACAAGTAAGAAAGGCTACAGTCGAGCTAGCCGACTGTAAAAGACCCCGTACTCATAGTATTTGCAATAACACACTTTGAAACAAAACCATCAGTTTTTAATAGGGATGCAAATCGCCAAGAAAATGCCGATATCGATATTAATTAAAATATCACATCAAATCAAATATCGATATTATCAACAACTGAATTCAAATACGCTATAGATATGGACATAATGACCAAATATCGCATTCGAGATCATATCGCAATTATAATTACTATCGTATTGAATATCGATATATGATTTATCGTATCGTATGCATACATGTGCGTGCATCGTCCGCGAGCAGCGCTGTCGCTACACAAGCAGCGAAAACGTTCGCTCACATGTTTATATGCTGCTGTCTCGCTTGCACACATGCATTGACATTGCGTGCAATTGTAAACTTTGTTACGTGTCAAGCTCTTTTGTTTATTGTCCGATTTGTATGCAACTTTCAGGATAGTTTGTGATACTTTGTCTCCAAGCGAATTTGAAATTACAATACCGTACGATAAGTGCAAATGCCTTAAAAATGGCATTGAAGTTTGAAAATTATTTCATTCGTGTGGGAAAACGGGGCGTGGCAATCCAAAAATTTTAATGACTATGCATTTATGCTGTCTCTAGCAACTTACATACCAAAAATGGTATTCCTAAGTGCTATAGTTACTGAGATATTTGCTTAAAACATCAATTTTTTCCGAGGTGACCATAGTTTTTTAAAATTTGCGGGGGCGGTAAGGGGCGTGGCAAAGATTTGAAATAAACTTGATCTGCTCGCGAAGCAAACGGACTTTCATTTCAAATTTGGTGGCTCTAGCTTTTGTAGTTTAAAAGATCCAGGTGTTCATACAGACGGACGGACAGACGGACAGACGGACATTGCTATATCGTCTCGGCTGTTGATGCTGATCAAGAATATATATACTTTATGGTGTCTGCCACGCCTCCTTCTGCCTGTTACGCACATTTCGCTTCAGACAAACTTAATAGACCCCTCTACTCTTTTTTAGAGTACGGGGTCTAAACAAGTAAGAAAGGCTACAGTCGAGCGAGCCGACTGTAAAAGACCCCGTACTCCTTCTAGTGCGCGTTTTCCATACAAATCACCAATTTTCGACCGATTTGACCTATGGGAGCTATAGGCTATAGTTGTCCGATCCGGACCAAACTTGATGAGGATAGTTATAATGGTACCATACACGTAATGTGTTAGTTTGGTTGCAATCGCTTAACTAAAACTTCATGTCTCCATACAAATCACCCATTTTCGACCGATTTGTCCTATGGGAGCTATAGGCTATAGTTGTCCGATCCGGACCAAACTTGGTGAGGATAGTTATAATGGTACCATACACATAACGTGTTAGTTTGGTTGCAATCGCTCAACTAAAACTTCATGTCTCCATACAAATCACCCATTTTCGACCGATTTGACCTATGGGAGCTATAGGCTATAGTTGTCCGATCCGGACCAAACTTGGTGAGGATAGTTATAATGGTACCATATACATAATGTGTTAGTTTGGTTGCAATCGCTCAACTAAAACTTCATGTCTCCATACAAATCACTCATTTTCGACCGATTTGTCCTATGGGAGCTATAGGCTATAGTTGTCCGATCCGGACCAAACTTGGTGAGGATAGTTATAATGGTACCATATACATAATGTGTTAGTTTGGTTGCAATCGCTCAACTAAAACTTCATGTCTCCATACAAATCACTCATTTTCGACCGATTTGTCCTATGGGAGCTATAGGCTATAGTTGTCCGATCCGGATCAAACTTGGTGAGGATAGTTATAATGGTACCATATACATAATGTGTTAGTTTGGTTGCAATCGCTCAACTAAAACTTCATGACTCCATACAAATCACCAATTTTCGACCGATTTGTCCTATGGAAGCTATAGGCTTTAGTAGTCCGATCCGGATCAAACTTGGTGAGGATAGTTATAATGGTACCATACACATAATGTGTGAATTTGGTCTCTCTAGCCCTAGTCGTTTTCAAGTTATGAAACATAACATAAAAAAAAAACATAATGGAGAAGAATAAGAACAATAGAGACATAGAATTAGATAAGACTTGGAAAAAGGAAGATCAAAGTGCAAAAAGCTGTTTAATTAACCATTTAAAAATTTATTTCCTTACTTTTTTTTAAAGGACCCTTTCGTTCGGTGCAAATTTTTTAAATATAAACCCACAAAATAACCCAGCACCCCTGCCGTCGCTCTTTGCTCAACACAAAAAAATTTTTTTTTTCAAAAAATGTAAAGTAAAAAAACCCTCATAAATTTTTTTTTTTTTTTAAAAAAAAAAAAAAATTATTTTTTAAAGGGCGGGCCAAAAAAGAGGAAGAGAAAAAATGATTTTTTTTTAATAAATAAACATTATCCTTTTAAAAAAAAAAAAAAAAAAAAAAAAAAAAAAAAAAAAAAAACACTATAAAAAAAAATTTTAATAAAAAAAAAATTAATTTATTTTTAAAAAAAAAAAAAAAATAAAAAAAAAAAAAAAAAAAAAAATTTTTTTTATTTTTTTTATTTATTTTTTTTTTTTTTTAACGCAGACTAAAAGCAGTCGCGAGTATTTAATTGTATGATTACGTAGTATATAGATATATAATTTAAATTTAGACAATATTAAAAGTAATTATTAAAAATTTTAAATTTAAATTAAACTGAAATTAAAAAAAGATAATAATTAGACCATTAATCTGGGAATAACAAGCAAAGAAATTGATCCAACATTTGTTGCAAGGGTTGGGAAAAACCCAGAAAAACCCAACCAGATCAATAAAAATATGCCAAAACTAACCCGAAAGATCTCTGATTAAGGGGAAGAATGAATGGCAGAGACTCCATTCTTACTGCCCCTGGAAATCAGAGATATAACGGAGTTGGCTGTAAAGAGAAGCTTTAAGATGGGAGAGAGAGAGAGATGTGTCAATCAATCTATAATGTTCATTATAATTAGCGCATAATACCCGAAAACGATTGTGCAAAGCGTAGTCAGTAGTGCATGTAGGAAGAGTTAAAGGGACGTAGTACCTAGTGGTCCTGGTGGGAATATTAAATTTAAGGCGTTCTAAAAGAGAGGGGGAGCAGATATCACCGATTATTAATTTATGGAGGAAGATTACTCCAAGGACTCTTCTCCAATCAGTAAGGGATGGCAGATTCAGAAGCAAGAGTCTGCTAGTATAAGATGGAAGGCGAAGGTTGGGGTCCCAATTAAGTCCACGAAGCGCGAAGAGTAAAAACTGCTTCTGCACTGACTCAATTAATGATTGACTATTAGCATGTTGAGGAGACCAGACACATGAGCAATACTCAAGAATGGGACGGACAAGGGATGTGTAAAGAAGTTTGGTGACAAATGGATCATTAAATTCCTTAGACCAGCGTTTAATAAATCCAAGAGTTCCCTTAGCTTTATTAACTATAGTGGAAATATGATGTGTGAAACTTAATTTATTATCAAAAAGAACACCGAGGTCATCGACTGATAATATACGTTTTAAAGGTATATTGTCAATGTGATAGTTGGCTAAGTAAGGAGTCACCCTGTTAAACGTCATAAACAGGCATTTAGAAAAATTTAGGTTCAAGTGATTAGTTATGCACCAGTTGTGCATAGAATTTAAATCATCTTGAAGTAGCGTATGATCTGGGGGATCCTTATAAGACAATAATAATTTCACGTCATCGGCATACATAAGTATGCGACAATGGGCTAGTGAGGAAGGAAGGTCATTTATAAAGAGATTAAAAAATAGGGGGCCTAGGTGACTACCCTGGGGAACTCCAGAAGTAACGAAGACAGATTTAGATATGGCTGATCTAAGCATAACCCTTTGGGTTCTACCTGTAAGATATGATGATATCCACAGAAGAAGGGAAGGTGGGAAGCCTAAAATGCTTAGTTTATGGAGAAGGAGGTTATGATTTACAGAGTCAAACGCTTTACTGAAGTCAGTATAGATGACATCAGTTTGCATTCTATTAAGGAATGCCTCATTTACAACAGAGGTAAATTCCAATAAATTGGTCGAAGTCGACCGACTCTTAACAAAACCGTGTTGGGCAGGGGAGATAATTGACTTGCAGAGGTGTTGCAAAGTCGAAGTAATTATCTTTTCGAAGAGCTTAGGGATTGCGGACAACTTCGCAATTCCCCTGTAGTTGGATATATCCGACTTGCAACCTTTTTTATGCAGAGGGATAATGTAAGATTCTTTCCAAAAGGAAGGAAAGACAGAGGATTCCAAAGAGAGGTTAAAAAGAATTGAAAGCGGTTTAATTATAGAAGAACAGCACTCCTTAAGCACGCAACTAGGAATGTTGTCAGGCCCAGGAGAGAAGGAAGATTTTAGATTGTTAATGGACGAGAGCAGGCAACTATCAGAAATATAAGGAAAAAAACGCAATTAGAGGATGGGAGTTTAAAGGGGTAAAAGAAGTTAGTAGGCAGACTAGGGGAATACGTAGATTGGAAAAAGTTAGCAAAGAGATCGGAAGCAGCCGAGTCCTCACTTACTTTAGTGGTATTAAAGAAAAAAGAAGAGGGTAAAGTGAGAAGATTTGCGTTTAGAGTTAACGAAGTTATAGAATTGTTTAGGATCGCGCGCAAATTGATTCTTGCAACGAACGAGATAATTTTCATAGCATTGAGAATTAAGAAGGGTAAAGGCTGCTTTTGCTTTAGAATAATTTAAAAAGTCTAAGCTAGAGCCTGTCTGCTTAAACCTTTTAAAATATTTTGAATTTTTAAGTTAGATAGTCTTGGTGAGAACCAAGGAGATTTATGTGAAACGGACTTTACAACACTATATGGAATACAGACATCAAAGATTGAATTTAATATGTTGTAAAAATACTCAACAGCTATGTTAATATCATTCGTGCTGTATAGTATAGACCAGTCAGTAGCAAAAATCAGTTGGTTTAGCAAAGAAAAATTTCCTTTGCGAAAGCAACGGCGCGACTTGGAAGAGGATGAAGGAGGTGAACGGATGGAGTTAGGGATAGACAGGGAAAGTTCTAGAGTAGGATGAAAAGAATCTTCAGGAGCAACTACAGGAGAAGATCTAGTGACAATGGCACTGGATGAATCATTAACGAAGATAAGATCCAGCATCCGGTTTAGACGATTAGATATATGATTGATTTGAAAAAAAGGAAGATCAATCAAACTATCTAAAAAGTCGTTTTTGGGTGTGGGTATGTAGTCAAACTTGTCGAAAAACGTCCAGGAAACGTTTGGCAAGTTAAAATCACCTAATATCACAAAGAAATCACAATCACGAATGTGACTAAATATTTCTTTGATGAAATTGAAATGCTGTAAATAAACTGACATTTCTGAGGAAGGAGGAATGTAAGAACAAGTTACATAAAGGGCAAATGACGAAAAAGTAACCTTAACGGCAACAAATTCAATTTCGTCCAGTGGTGAAACATCTATTACTTCAGCATTAAGGGAGGATTTTACTGAAATAAGAACTCCACCACCGCGTCGATTGAGACGATCGCGCCTGAAAATGTTATAATGAGATGACATTATTTCATTATCAGATATGCTAGAATTCAGCCAAGTCTCTGAAAATGCAACAATGTCAGAATCAAAAGATAAACTGTTCCTATGCAACTGTTTTAACTTAGACCCAAGACCCCTAACATTCTGATACTGAATGAAAAGTTGGTCAGAGCCTAGTTTTTTGAAGTTATGACTGGGGCCGCTTGAGTCGAACCACTAGTCGGAAGAATGACTGGAGTTGAACGAGTTCTATTTTTTTGTTTGAACTCATGTACAATCATATGTGGGGGCCAGAACTTTGGATCACAAATGATAGGAAATATGTCAGGGGACACACTAATCTTAAATGATGAAATTTCTCTTGGCTCAGAGAAATTGAACTTAGAAATTGAAACGCTACCTGGAGTTTTGGTAGCGATGAAAGCTGCAATAGACTCAATAGTCGTATCTGCAGATAGTCTAGATATAAATATCTGGTTACGTGGAGCTACGACCGTAAGCAGGGGAGGCTGAACTGCTATGGGAGTAGCAACAGGGTGACTATTACGTCGGCTTGGAGGGCTTTTGGTGTTATTACTTGTAACAATTGAGTTGCTTACAGGTAACACCGAATTATTAGGGGGTGAAGGGGGAGCTGCGGGGGCGGCAACAGAGCGACTGTTACGCCGAATAGGGGGACTCTTCGAGTTATTACTCGTAGCCACTGCACCATTTACAGCCACAGATTTGATCACTGGTGATGGGGTGACTACGGGAGGGGCAGGCATACCCGGGGAAGTACAGTTGGATGAGGGCCGGGAGGAATGGATGAGTTGGGTGGTAAGGAGTTACAGGGAGAAGGAGAAAAAGACAAAAGGGGAGGCCCACTATGCAACGGTGATGTAAAAAGAGAAATAGGCGGAAGAGGTAATGAAAGATGTTGAATAGAGCTCAACATCTTGTCAGGCGGAGTCTCGAATTTATAGCCACTAAGCAAGTCAGCACTAATATCAAAATCAGTGCTAAGCTGCTTAGCGAGTGAGCGCAGTTTTAGGAATTGTTTTTCACAGTATTGTACATACGTGAAAAATCGCATTGCAACTCAATACAAACTGGGCATGACCATTTTAATCCACCACTACCTAATTTGGCAGAGGAAATGAATTTTTCAAATTCACGCCCAGTGAGACCTGCACATTTAATGTGCATAATATTGTCGCACAGCCAACAGTGCACATAATTTGGTTGGTCACTGTCCCGAGATGGGCCATATGAGCAATTTTTTTTACAGCAGGCCATTTCACTCAAAATACTTTAAAAACAATTTGGAGTTAAAGCGAAATGAATAAGAGTGAAAAGTTTGCTTTGATGTAAACAAATATGCTCGAAAGCAGAAAACGCAAAAAGTGCAAAAACAAAATATTAACGAAACAGTTAAACAACAAAGGCAATGCGTGGACGCAAGCGCAAAAGGGAATTGAGTGCAAGCGAGCGACACACAAACTTATTATTGCTCAGCTGAGCAACGTGAAGGGAGCAAAGGTCACAGCAAAAACGGGCACAAACAAAAACACAGCTGAGACGCTGTATTAATAAAATGATTGAAATATTGCTAAAATGCACACTAAAACCAACTTTGCACAAACCAGATATAGGGTAACACTTAGTAAAAATTTACAGATGAATAAAATTCAATTAAAGTTCACAAGTTTAAGCAAAAATAATTAAATAAACGGAGCGATGTTAAAACACGACCGGCACAGTTGATAATCTCTCTCTCTCTCTCTGAGTGCAGTTGGAGAAAGAAATGATAATTTTATACAAAATAATGTTATTTTATTAAAGGCTAGAAACGCACAACAAAAAAAATTGTTTTGAATTGGTTAAAGGAAAAAGCGAAAAAATATTATAAAATTTTATTGTTGTAAAGAAAAGAAAGTAAAATAAAGAGAAAAATTTATATTTTTTTAAGAAAAAAAAAAAAAAAAAAAAAAAAAAAAAAAAAAAAAAAAAAAAAAAAAAAAAAAAAACTTGAAAATTAAAAAAAAAAACTCGGTTTTTTTTTATAAAAAAAAAAAAAAAAAAAAAAAAAAAAAAAAAAAATTTTAAAATTTTTTTATACGATAAAGTGGAAAAAAAAAATTAAAAAAAAAAAAAAACACAGAAATCCGGCAAGTCCGTCAAGCGCCTGCAACAGGCTGGGATGACGATTAAGTTTGAAAGTGACGTTGTGTCAATATCCAAAAATGGAGGAGTGGTTTTTAAGAGGTAGGGAAGTTTTTTAAAATATACTTTTATTAAAATTCAAAAAAAAAAAGCAGAGGTTAGGAAAAAAAAAAAAAATAGTTATTGTAGGAAAAGAGAGGAAAAAAAAAAAAAAAAAAAAAAAATAAAATAAAAAAAAAAATAATTTATTTTGTGACAGCAGTCTTCTTTGTGACTTAGAAATATCAGATGAAGTTTGTGAACATTGTTTGAATGGAAAACAGGCTAGGTTGCCTTTTAAACAGTATAAAGATAAAAGTTATATAAGACGACCCTTGTTTATAATACATTCTGATGTTTGTGGCCCAATTACACCAGTAACAATAGATGATAAAAATTATTTTGTAATTTTTATAGACCAATTTACACATTATTGTGTAACCTATTTGTTGAAATACAAATCAGATGTATTCAACGCATTCAAAGATTTTGTGGCAAAGAGCGAAACTCATTTTAATCTTAAGATTGTCAATTTGTATATTGACAATGGTAGAGAGTACCTTTCGAATAAGATGCGCGAATTCTGCGTAACAAAATGGTTGAGTTATCATTTAACCGTTCCACACACACCTCAGTTGAATGGTGTGTCGGAACGAATGATAAGGACCATTACAGAGAAAGCTCGTGCCATGGTAAGTGGTGCACAACTAGACAAAAGCTTCTAGGGTGAAGCTGTCCTTACGGCAACATATTTAATAAATAGAACCCCAGGCAAAGCACTTGGTAACGGCACAAAAACACCATATGAGATGTGGCACAATAGAAAGCCCAATTTAAAGTATCTTAGAGTGTTTGGTTCAACTGTGTATGTACATGTCGGAGATAAGATTATTTATTTGAATTGAGCGTCCAATTGGTATCGATACTACTAGATATCGATAACGTCAGTGATATTATAGGGTTGTATAGTTTTATTGAGTGAGATGTTAGTTAACACTAAAATCGAGCGTGAATCTGACAGGGTTGCCAGATCAGCATGAGGCATGTTCTGCACAGACTCGTTGCACTCAATAAAAGATAAAAAATGTCTGAGAGTGATAATAATATTCAATCGCCGACATCAGAAGTGGGTTCCAATCCGCCTCAGCCAAGTTTGGAGGGTCATCTGCGCATCCTGATAGAGCAGCAACATGCTAATTTTATGGAATTGGCAAAAACGTTGCAAGCGTCGGTAAAAGAGCCGCAACACAACAGTGCCGTCATTTTGCCAAAGTTTTTTTTTTCGACGAGACCTGCAGGCGGAATTGCAAGTGTATGGACTTGAAAAGAGATCGCATAATTTTCAAAATGAAGACCATGGAGCGAAGCGATCAAAGATGGGACACATCAGGTGTTATAAGTGCGGCAAGATGGGACACAAAATGGCCGATTGCGGAGTCAGGAAGCAACACACTTGAACAGGACCGCCGAGACAAGATCATCGAGGAATTTTTCCATACGCGTAGTTACACTAAAAGGTATTGGCAATGCCAATGTCAGTTGCACATTGCAAATTCAAAACGATGTTATGATTAGCGGAAATTGTTTAAATGTAACATTTCACGTAGTACCAGATAACTGCATGCGAAATGATATTGTTTTGGGAAGAGAAATATTGGCACAAGGATATTCACCTTTGGTATCGTGTGAGGGAGTAGAGATAATTAAATCTAAGTCTGTTAATATTTGTTCTACACCTAATAATGTTTCGTTCAATGAAGTAAACACTGATGTACATGGCAAGGATAAAGAAGAATTACAAACTGTATTGAAAACTTATATCGACTCGTTTACTAACGAAACTCCAATGAAGCGGGTTAACACAGGGCAAATGGTGATTAAGTTGCTTGACCAAACAAAAACGGTTCAAAGAAGACCTTACAGATTCAGTCCTAGTGAAAGAGAAGTCGTTCGAAATAAAGTTAGTGAATTACTAAAAAGCAACGTTATTAAACCAAGTAATTCTCCTTTCGCTAGTCCTGCGTTACTTGTTAGGAAATAGAATGGATCAGCAAGGTTGTGTGTAGACTATCGTGAATTGAACTCAAATACGATCACTGATAAGTTCTCATTGTCGTTGATTGCTGACCAAATAGCCAGGCTTGGGAGTGCAAAGTACTTCACTTGTTTGGACATGGCAAGCGGTTATTATCAGGTTCCAATGCTTCCAGATTCTATTGAATATACCGCTTTTGTTACACCAGATGGGCAATACGAATATTTGTCAATGCCTTTTGGACTTTAAAATGCTCCATCGGTGTTTCAAAGAGCAATTTTGCAAGCCTTAGGAGATATAGCATATTCATATGTTATAGTCTACATGGATGACATTTTAATCATTGCGTCAACTGTGGAATCAGCACTTGAGAGGTCGAAAATTGTTTTAGATATATTAACAAAAGCCGGATTTTCACTTAATTTTGAAAAGTGTTCTTTTCTAAAAACAGCTGTCCAATATTTAGGTTTTGAAGTGGAAGAAGGTGAGATACGACCAAATGCGTGAAAGGTAGAATCATAGAACTTATTACCACCTCCTAAACCGGTTACAACTCTTCGGCAGCTCATTGATTTGGCTTCATACTTTCGCCAGTTTGTCCCTGGATTTTCACAACTTTTAAAACATATATATTTTTTGACATCTGAAAAGAATAAATTTGAATGGAACATGGAACATGAGAAAATCAGTCAGAAGATTATAGTAGTGCTAACTAATAAGCCAGTTTTGATTATTTTTGATCCTCAGTACCCAATTGAAGTACATACGGACGCAAGTGCTATGGGATATGAAGCAATCTTGTTACATAGAATTGAGGGCAAGCCACATGTGAAACATTAGCTGTGGTCAACGCTGTTAAACATTTTCGCCACTATCTACATGGTAGAAAGTTCGTAGTATTTTCAGATTGTAATTCTCTAAAATCATCTAGAACTAAAATTGAGTTATTACCAAGAGTTTATCGATGGTGAGCATACCTTCAGTCTTTCGACTTTGATATTCAGTATCGAGAGGATAAACGGATGGCAAACGTCGATTTCTTTTCTAGAAATCTGTTACCTTCTAGAAATTCGAAAGAATTTCTAAAAGTGGTTGAAAAACGTATAGAACTTACGGAGATATCTGAAGATTGGATTAGAGTAGAGCCAAGTAAAGATCAAGATATTTCAGAGGTAATTTCCAAACTAAGAGAAAATAGTTTGCCATTAGAAGTAGCTAAGACCTACGATTTAAGAGCAGGAGTGTTGCATCGCATAGTTCAAAGACACGGAAAAGCCTTTGTTTGCCCGTTGTACCACGTTTATTCAGATGGTCCGTGATTAACCAGGTGCATGAATCTATTCACAAAGTGCTGGCCACGCTCTCGATCGGGCAGCGCGGAAGCTGCCCTGATGCAACTCCACCACGAAAGCTCACTCTTCACCACAGAGCTTTTGTGCAGAGTTGCACCCGACCGCTCCCCGCGCTCCCGACAGAGGGCGCTGCCAGCCTGCCTCAATCCTATCGATACTTATTCGATTACAAAAATTCCTTAACTAAAATAATACTTCATTTGAAAAGCTTAATTCTACGGAGCGTTCTTAATACTAACAAATGCTTACAACTACAAAGATGGTCTTAGTGCTAACAAATCTTCTTATAGCTACAAACATGTAAGACGGGGTTTGAACCCCGCCTTACAACATGTTTTATTCTATATTTGTCCTTGCGCATTTCCATATTTCCCGCACCCACAAGACCCCGTAAAGTATATATATTCTTGATCAGCATCAACAGCCGAGACGATAAAGCGATGTCCGTCAGTCCGTCAGTCTGTCTGTCCGACCGTCTGTCCGACCGTCTGTATCTGTATTACTCCAACAGCTAGAGCCATCAAATTTCCGTCTCCTTCGCGAGGAGATCCAGTTTATTTTAAATCTTTGACCCCCCCCTTATCGCCCACGCAAATTGTAAAAATCTATGGTCACCTAGGAAAAATTGATGTTTAAAGCTAATATCTCTGTGATTATACAACTTAGGAATACCAATTTTGGTATGCAGGTTGGTAGAGGCAGCAGAAATGCACTGTCATTAATTTAATTAAATTTTGTACTGCTACGCCCCGTTTTACCACAAGAAGTGAAATAACTTTCAAACTTAAATGCCATTTTTAAGGCATTTGATCTTATCGTACGGTATTGTAATTATACCCGTTACTCGTAGAGTAAAAGGGTAGATTGTATTCATTGGAATGTGTGTAACAGGGAGAGGAGGCATGGCAGACCACATAAAGTATATATATTCTTGATCAGCATGACTAGCCGAGTCGATATAGCCATGTCCGTCTGTCCGTCCGTCCGTCCGATTGTCCGTCTGTGTGAACAAAAGGATCTCAGAGACTATAAGAGCTAGAAAGGCCCGAGTGGTCGCAAACGAAAGATAAAATGCCCAAGCAGTACAAGTTTGTGTTTGTTTTTTGATACGCCCACTTTAGGGCGTTCTGTGTGCATACACATGTAGCATGTTTTAGTATAGAAAACTTTTTTGTTAGCAATGCTATCTAAACCAAATTGACACAAAAAGTACACAGTAGAGAGTACATATACTGACCAAGTTTGATCCAAATCGGACAACTATATCGTATAGCTCCCATAGGGACAATCGGTCAAAAATACGCAAAAAATACAAAAATACCGAATATGAATTTATACGGCACTGAATTTCAAATTTGCTTGGATTCACCATTTTATTAACGAGTGAACTCCGTTGTCTCTCGATGTCGCTCTCTACTTTTTCTAATTTTACGAATAATTCGCTTAAACGAGCACTGAGACAAGTTTCCTCGCCAAGAAGAACGGTATCATTCGGATTCGATTTGTTCGCCATGTTAAAAACTTTTTTATTTTTTAAATGTGGATCTATTTGAGTGCACGTAAGTGTACTACCTCAAGAAAATTAGCTAATAAAGAATCGAATGAGCGAAGATAATCAGATGATTAAAGATAATCAACTGATTACAGATAGTTGACCGATAATACGAGCGAAGATAATCAGATGATTAAAGATAACCAGCTGATTAAAGATAGTTAGCCGATCAACACCGTTGGCTAACAAAGATAATCAGATGAATAAAGTTAACCAGCTGACTAAGTAGACTGCCTTCTCGAATCACAGAGATAAGAGAAGCTAAAGCAGCAGCGCGTATGTGGATATGCGCTGGCAGCAACAACAAACAAACACTCGAACTCACAAGCGACTGCGTAACGATAATCACCCAAATAGCGATATTCGGCTGATTATAGTTAAACAGCCGTGGACTGCGCTCTGTGCAAACAACAACAACACACGTTTATGTAAGCGAACGATTTGCCAATAACAACTATACGAAAGTGCAGCCGCTCAGCGTACATATGTATGTATGTATGTATGTCTGTTAGCGCTGATGTGTAAGCATAAGCAGCGCTGGCGCAAGCAAAACGAAAAACGAATAAGTAAAGTAAAACAACGCAAGTTAAATTCCACCAACTGTATGCATATACCTGCTAACCGCGCTTTTGCTTATGTGCAAGAACTGAAGCGAAAAGTAAAAAGCAAAGGTCAAAACCCACCACCGAACGTATCGAGATCTTAGCGAATAGATCTTAGCGAATAGCGGGAAACGGCAAATATGTATATGCGTATATAAATAAATTAAAGTACACAATTTAAATCAATATTTCACTTTTATTTATGCTTTTTCGTTTGTTTTATTAGACCCCGTACTCTAAAAAGAGTATAGGGGTCTATTAAGTTTGTCTGAAGCGAAATGTGCGTAACAGGCAGAAGGAGGCGTGGCCGACCCCATAAAGTATATATATTCTTGATCAGCATCAACAGCCGAGACGATATAGCAATGTCCGTCTGTCCGTCCGTCTGTATGATCACCTAGATCTTTTAAACTACAAGAGCTAGAGCCACCAAAATTGGAATGAAAGTCCGTCTGCTTCGCGAGCAGATCAAGTTTATTTCAAATCTTTGCCACGCCCCTTACCGCCCCCGCAAATTGCAAAAAACAATTTCCACATCACCATAACTTGAAAACTACTAGAGCTAGAGAGACCAAATTCACACATTATGTGTATGGTACCAATATTACTATCCTCACCAAGTTTGATCTGGATCGGACAACTAAAGCCTTTAAGTCCCATAGGACAAATCGGTCAAAAATAAAAAATTTGTATGAAGACACGTAATGTTAGTTGAGCGATCGCAACCAAACTTACAGAGAATGTGTGAATAATTATTAAAAGTATCCTCACCAAATTTGGTCCAAATCGGACGACCACAACATATAAAATAAATTAATCAAAAATGCTGAGTTTTATGAATAAATTGTTTGTTTACACTGCTTGCAATAGAAGAAGAACACAAACTGCAGCAAGCAGTGCAGTGTGTTAACTAAACAATTATTATAAAAGACTTAACTCTACGTTTAGCTACTGCAACTTCAATAAGGAGCGTGGTCTAGGTAGTAGAGATGCGCGCTTCGTACATGTTGGTTAGCACGGGGTCCCGGGTTCGAATCCAGTCAGTGACAAATGCTATTTGTTTACTTTTTAAATTTTAATTATTTACATAAACTTCAATGCGGAGTGTGGTCTAAGTAGTAAATATGCATGATCTAATTCTTCGCACTTGTATGTGAACCCGGGATCATGGGTTCGAGCGCCGTCAGGGACATTTTATTAATTTTTAGACCCCGTACTCTAAAAAAGAATATGGGGGTCTATTAAGTTTGTCTGAAGCGAAATGTGCGTAACAGGCAGAAGGAGGCTTTTCCGACCCCATAAAGTATATATATTCTTGATCAGCATCAACAGCCGAGACGATATAGCGATGTCCGTCTGTCCGTCTGTCTGTCTGTCCGTCTGTCCGTCTGTCCGTCCGTCTGTATGATCACCTAGATCTTTTAAACTACAAGAGCTAGAGCCACCAAATTTGGAATGAAAGCCCGTCTGCTTCGCGAGCAGATCAAGTTTATTTCAAATCTTTGCCACGCCCCTTACCGCCCCCGCAAATTGTAAAAAACTATTTTCACATCACCATAAATTGAAAACGTTTAGAGCTAGGGAGACCAAATTCACACATTATGTGTATGGTACCATTATAACTATCCTTCCCAAGTTTGGTCCGGATCGGACAACTAAAGCCTATAGCTCCCATAGGACAAATCGTTGGAAACTACTTTTTTGTATGGTAAAACGCGCACTAGAATGGGTACGGGGTCTTTTACAGTCGGCTCGCTCGACTGTAGCCTTTCTTACTTGTTGTTATATAACAAAAAAATATTACATTACAGGGGCGTGGAGCAGCTGTTAGTGCACTGACGCGTGTGCGTGGAGTCCGAGGTTCGAATCTCGTCAGTGAATTATTTTGATTATTTTATTTTTTTATTTCAATTCAAATTAAATTTAAATTTAAATTTAATTTCAAATTGTAAAACACGGCATATTTAAAAAAAAGCCAAGTAACGAAAATGTTGCATTTAATTGTGTATATATTTACATACATTTGTATATAAAAATGTATGTATACAAAATGTGAATAACTCCGTTTTTCTTGTTTTTCGAATGGAAAATGCGCACTTCTGTGAGTACGGGGTCTTTTACAGTCGGCTCGCTCGACTGTAGCCTTTCTTACTTGTTAATTTTGGGTTTTTATGTTTTGCTTCGAGTTTATCACTAAAATAAAATTTATCAGTGCCGAAACGCAATGTCTATTATGTGCAACAATGGGAGCGGTACTTAGATATGTACTTGAACTATGTGCCGCTTCTAAGCTTGCACTTTCTAATATCACCTATGCACTGACTCGTTTGGGCACTGTTACCTGGTCATCAGAAGAGTCGCTCATTGGCTCAATTCTGGGCATTTTCTCCAGTTAATTCCAGAGAATTCCTCAGGCCAACAGCTCCAGGGAAAATCACAACCACAAGCACCGAACCGACAAGCAAACACACGAAGCCTCGAAATGTCTAATAGACCAAAGAACGCGAATGAAAGTCCCTGCTCGGGCGACAATGAGGAGGAGGAGGTATCGGCTGTAAACGCTTTGCTGGCCCAGGCGCACCCCACCATCGTGAAGTCTAAAGCCTGTGGCATATGCCAGACCATCCAGCAAGAGATTCTAGGCTTAATGGAGGTGACAATGGCTGCCTCTCAAGCGGAAGGAGCCAACAGTATCCGAGGGAATCCGCCGTTTTCATACAGGCTCCAACGAGGTTGAGCTGATAGCATTCGACGATGGTGAAAAGCCAGATTTTTGTGGCGATGCGCGACGACCGTTTGTTTTAGACCAGCCGATCCGCAAACGTGGATATGGAGAAATCCGACGACGGGTCCGCGGATGGCTGAATACGGACGGGCCAATGAGTACCTTAAGATGAGAGGGCTGCGCGGACAGACGAGGGTTTTATAATCAGGCAGATGTTGTAAGATTGAGAGTATCGAAAGAAACGCGAATAATTCGTCTGTGAATATTTTCATATTCCGCGTAGAGTTTCTCCAGCGCCAATATAGGTGCCCTGTTTCCACCCCCTCCTCAAAGGAAGAGCCAGGGACTGGTACTGGTACACGTGCGGCAGTTTCGAGTGGAGCGTTGGGACGAGCTGAAGTGCGCGTTATTGGCAGGATTCAGGAGAACTCAGGCAGAGGATGACAAAATGCACGAGCTGATGCAGAAGCAAAGAGGCAGTGAGTGTCGACGAGTTTATTTACGCGATGCGGAAGCTCGCAATGAGGTTGCGAGAACCATAACCTGAGCCTCGTCTCATCAAGACTCCCGGACGATCCAACACGCTACGTGTATGCCCTTGAATCGTACACCTTGGATCAGTTTAGGAATGAGTGCAGTGAAGTATAACCGACGAGCGGTAGGAGGACGACTTTTAACCCGTTTCAGGGGCGACCACCGAAGTGGTATGACACGATAGAAGGGCGCATTGCAGTGAATGAGGCGGAGACGGCTGAAGACGAACCACACCGGAATAAGAGGAGACCCAAGTGGGGACATACAGGCAACAGATTGCATGTTGACGGAATTTCGGGCTCCCCGAACTCCTGGCCAAGGAGCGAAAGGTGTTTTGCTTCTTATGTGGTCGACCCGGCACGTTCTGTCCACAATGCCCTGAGTACCAGGGAAACGGTCGAAGGAGTGAGAGGAAGACTGGAGACTCGTACCGACAGGAGAATTCCGAGAGGAAGTAGACTTAGGTCTGGTAGGAAAAAAGGATATTAGTTTTAGGTTTGGAACCGAGTAAGGATACATGTTGTCAAGTAGGTATATGTGTAATAGGAGAAAGTATTAATTGTCGTCCGATAGATAATAAAGAAAGATGCCCGAAACAAGTATGAAAAGGCACGCGAGATATTCCAGACCAGGCGTCGAGTCAAGGAGCAGGTGGTGGATGCCGTAAGACGGAGCTTTCAGTCTGATCCTCGCGTCTTCGCTGAGGTGAGGCTCAATGGATGTCCAGTGCATGGCTTGCTTGACACGGAAGCAACTGTGAGTCTACTCGGGAAAGGATGTCGCGCTCTGGTAGACGAGTTGAACTTGTCAGTGGAGTCCCTACGTGTCGTCAGTGCGCACCGCGTCGGAAGACGATCGCTCGATCATCGGCCGCCTAAAAATTCCGATCGAGTACCAGGGAAATATTAGGAAAACTAAAACAAAAGCGCACCAGAAAGCTTAAGCGCCAGAGTCAAACCCCGTGAGGGAGGTTTCTGCGATGACAGAACAATTTCCCATTACCCGGACGATGAGGCCGAGGAAGCCGAACTCGAAGCTTGGGAGCCAGCCTTGGAAGCTGTGAACTAAAAGTTTGTTTCATTCGAGAAGTTTGGCCTGCGATAGACCACGTTTATGGCAAGAGCACAGCAGGTGAAAAATCGCCTTGTCCACAGAAAGGCAGTGCAGGCATTAAAGAATGCTTGAAAATTGGCCCCAGATCTGGTGCATGCTGACTTCCGAAAGAGGTTCTATGTCCAATGCGATACTTCACAATCAGAAGTCGGTTCGGTGTTGTTCCAACTGGACAGTGCTGAGCATGAGATACCAATCGCTTATTTCTCTGCCAAGTTGAATAAGCACCAGCTAAACTATTCATTGACGGACAAAGTGCTTAGTGGCGATCATGGCGATCCAGAAATTCAAGCCCTACATCGAACTCATGCCGTTCACTGTCATCACTGATCAGGTCTCTGAAAGCCCTGAGTGGGCGATAAGCAAGGTGGTCGCTTCAGTTACAATCATTAGAATTTGTGATCAAGCATCGGAAAGGGTCAGAAAATGTAGTGGCCCGGAACGCTTTCCCGAAGCTTAGAAGCTGTAGTAGCCGAAATGAGGGAGAAATTAGATCCTTTGGGGCTCCAAACTAATGAGTTCGAGAGTGAGAAGTACAAAGAACTGGGACAGAAATTAAGGAGAACAAACATTATTTGCCAGACCTTAAGGGGGCTTAAGTGTCACACGAAATCGAACTTGGGGGGTGCGTTTGGAGTTTTCGGTTCCGGCGACACTTACGCATGAGCAGAGCCGATAAGCACATGAGGACCACACGCCGGCCAATGGTGAAATGACGAACACTTTTCAAGCCTTACGAAGGCAATACTTCTGGACCAAGATGGCAGTGCAAGTAGCCGGTTTCGTCCAAAGTTGTGACTTGTGTAAGAATATTAAGGCTACGAATTTCAGGATGCAAGTTTGAGTAGGAACAGAAGTGGTTACGAAAAAGCCATTAACCAAAGGCGTCACAAGAATAGTTGACTGTCATCAACTCTATTGGACCTCAATGTAAGCACAATATACAGTAGCCCAGCATAACCCAAATCAAGAATTGTAAACATAAACATTTTGGCGCAGCTCTGCATAATGAAAACAACCAGAATTAAATAAGACGACAACCGCGATTTAATCGGAACCAATAGTAATATTAACAAAGTAAGAAAGGCTACAGTTGAAAGAGCCGACTGTAAAAGACCCCGTACTCATTCTAGTGCGCATTTTACCATACAAATAAGTAGTTTTCGAACAATTTGTCTCACGGGAGCTATATGCTATACCAAATTTAGTGTGGATAGTAAGATAGGTACCATACACATAATGTGTGAATTTGGTCTCCCTAGCTTTAGCAGTTTTCAAGTTATGGTGATGTGAAAACAGTTTTTTACAATTTGCGGGGACGGTTGGGGGTGTGGCAAAAATTTGATATAAACATGATCTCCCTGACATATTTATTTATTTAGACGTTGATGTACTAACGAGACAGTACATTCAAGTGGTCCAACAACACCAAGCAACGTCCATGTTAACGCGCGGAATCCTGCAAATAATGCAACCACCTCCCGCCCAACCGACCGAGGGGCACACCGCATAACGTACGGCTAACGAAAAACGCGAAACGGATTTATTAGTAAAAAACGATTACAATATAATAAAAATACATTACAATATGACAAAATATTACAATACGACAAAATATTTAATAATTTATTATGTAAACTATATTAACTAAGATCTAGACAGGTGAAACAGAATAAAATCTCTAATGAAAGGGATAGAAGTAGAACTACCTACAACTCGAGAAAGTTTGTTGTAGTTACTACACAAGATTCGGAAAGGGTTATGGACAGCAAAGTTAGTAGTACAGGGTTGAAGAGAAAGGGGAAGAAAGTTTCTAGTGGGTCTGATCGGCAAAGCGAAATTAATCTGGCTAATTAATTCAGTGGAATCAATTTCGCCGTTGATTAGTTTGTGTAAGAAAATTACACCGAGCACTGTCCTACGATCAGACAAAGAAGGAAGATTTAATAGCAGAAGTCTACTACGATAAGATGGCAAGCGTATGTTAGTATTCCAGTTAAGGGCCCTTAGGGCAAAAAGAAGGAATTGTTTTTGTACTGATTCTATTCTGTCTTGATGAATCCTGAATTGGGGAGACCAAATACAAGATTCATATTCAAGAATAGGACGTACCAGGGTGGTGAAAAGTGTTTTTGTTAAATAGGGATCGTTAAATTCTTTCGACCAGCGCTTTATGAAACCCAGGACACCAAAAGCACGGTTAGTAATTGATAAAACATGCCTATCAAACTTGAGCTTTGTATCCATACGGATACCCAAATCAATGACCGACTCAATTCTGTGAAGGGAGTTGCCACTCAGAATATAATTGTTTAGAAAGGGGAGTCGCCTGCTGAAGGACATTTCGTTACATTTACTATAATTAAGATTTAGTAAATTAGCTTGACACCAGGTTTCAAAGCTATAAAGATCAGATTGTAACCTGGTTCCAAGGAGTGACTCAGTAGCCGATACACAGAGTTTAACGTCATCGGCATACATGAGCACCATAGAGTGACTGATTGCTGATGGCAGATCATTTATAAACAAAATAAATAACAGAGGACCAAGATGGCTGCCTTGTGGAACGCCAGAAGTAACTTGAACAGAATTAGATAGTGTTTCATTAAAATACACCTGTTGTGTTCTAGAACTTAAGTAGTTCGAAATCCACAGTATAAAGTTAGAAGAAAGTCCCAAAATATTGAGTTTATGTATTAAGAGGCTGTGGTTAACGGAGTCAAAAGCCTTGCTAAAATCTGTATAAATGACGTCAGTTTGCAATTTTTTATCAAAGCCCTGCAAAACGAATGATGTAAACTCTAACAGGTTAGTGGTAGTGGATCTATTTTTCACAAACCCATGCTGGCAGGGTTAAATCATAGATCTACAGAAATGTTGCAGTTGAGAAGTTATTAATTTCTCAAATGTCTTGGGAATAGCAGACAACTTGGAAATACCTCTATAGTTGCAGACATTAGACTTGTTTCCTTTTTTGTGAAGAGGAATAATGTAAGATGATTTCCAAACTTCAGGGAAACAGCATGATTCAACAGACAATGTAAATAGTTTATACAGGGGCTTTAAAAGGCCGTCAGCACAGTTTCTAAGCACACAGCCTGGGACTCCGTCTGGCCCAGGTGAAAAAACAGGTTTAATAGATTTTAGATTAAGTAAAAGCGAGCTTTCTGTGATTACTGGCGCAAAATTGCAATTGAAAGAATTTACACGATAAGGGTAAGGTGAATTAGAACTATAATCCTGCACACTGTAAGTGGTTTGGAAAAAATCGGCAAATAAATCGACGATACCTTGATCTGAGTTAGCAGCTTCTCTCTCAAAGACTACGCTAGATGGAAGCGTTGATGATTTACGCTTCAAATTAACGAAGTTATAAAACCGTCTAGGATACCTTCGGAACTGTTGCCCACAGTTAGTAAGGTATTCCTTATAGCAACGGTCATTCAAGACAGAGAAATCAGATCGTGCAATCAGATAGCGAGAGAGATACAAAGAAGAGCCAGTTTCCCTGAATCTCTTATAAAGTCTCGACTTCCTATTTTTAAGCAATGTTAAATCGCGGGTAAACCAAACAGGCTTGTTGGACCTAGTTAGCACACGAACCGGAACACAGACATCAAGTAGGGAATTCAAAGTATAATAAAATATTGTGATTGCACTATCCATATCTCTACACATGAACAGCTGGGACCAGTCAGTCTCAGATAACAGTTCATTTAACCTGTTAAAATAGGTTTTCTGAAACTGGCGAGAACGCTTAGTAGATTTACTACTAGTACTGGTCACCTTAACAGGGAAATCAATCGACACCTCTAAAGTCGGATGATAAGGATCTTCAGGATTAGATAAGGAAGTGATACGGGAAACAGATAAGCAGGATGGATCCAAAACAAAAATCAAATCGAGCATTCTATTTAATGAGTTCGGGATAGAATTGATCTGAAACAATGAAATCCCAAACAGACCATCAAAAAAATCGGGCTGGGTCGTAGGGATCAACACGGCAGAGTCAGGACACGAAGTCCATGTAGTTCCTGCAATATTAAAATCGCCAAGAACTACAAGAAAATCACGATCGGATAGCATATAGGAGACTGATTTAATAGCTGAAAAATGTAATGAATAAAGAGAAGAGTCAGAAGATGGAGGAATATATGAACAAGTTATGAAAACACTAATGTTATTTAGGCAAACCTTAATAGCAACAAATTCAATATCTATAGAGCCATCGATTGTTACTTCTTCAGAGGATAAGTTAACATCAACGGCAATACCACCACCACCGCGGCGAGATGTACGATCTTTCCTATAGATAGAGAATTTATTGGATAGAATTTCAGAGTTAAGAATATCGGGCCTTAACCATGTTTCGGAAAAGGCGACGACTTGAAAATGAAATGACAGACTATTTAAATAGATATTACTTAGCTTACTACAAAGACCTCTAACATTTTGATAGGCAAATGAGAGGGAGGAAGTTAGTTTTTTTCGGCATCAGAGGCCGAAACAGGTTTGGGAGGCAGTGCAATCGGAGTCCGATTTCTTTTCTTCGCTGTATATTCTTTTATTATTAGGTGGTCTGCCCAAAATTCTTTACAGCAAATTGTGCTGAAATATTTGGCAGGAACACTTACTTTAAAAGACGAAATTTCCCGAAGATACGAGAACTGGAATTTTTCCACCGTAATGTTGGCTTCTGATTTAGCCTGAATAAAGGCCTTGACATCATCCGATGTGGTATCAGGGGCAAGCCTGGAAACAAATATTTGTTTTTTTGGCGGAACTCCTACAAGAGTCTTTTTATTAGACTCTGTAGTTACTTCCGTGGAAGCGACCGCAGTGATTGACTCATTAATTGGTTCGTTAACTGCAACATGGTTGACAGCCAACGAATCAGAAACTATAACTTCGGGGTTTGTAGGGATAACTTAAGTGGGTAGAGTAAAATTGTCATCCCTACTAACTACTACAATTGGAGATGGGGATGAAAAATTGATTAAGGAAGGTGCGGACAAAGTGGGAGGACAAAGCTGTGGAGGGGCCGAAAGTTCATTAGGGCCGATTGACAATCTAAAGTTGGCCTTTTTACGCTTTGGAGAATCATTCAAGACTTTTAAATCTTTGAATTCTTTATCCAAAGATGCGAAACTATCGGACAGACTTTTCAATCTGCCAAATAGGTCACCAAAGCCTCTTTTAGTATGTCTCATGAAGCTCATCATATCTCTTTCGACATCCCTACAAGCTTCGCATGTCCACTTTAAACCTGATTTAGACTCGATCAGGTCAATAATTCGGCCGTTGAGGCCTGCACATTTTTCATGTGAAACATTTTCACATAGCCAGCAGCAAACAAAACCCACCTTAACGTTTGTTAGAACCTGGCAATTAGTATTGTAGCAGACGTACATGTTGATTCAAATTGAGTTTTAATGCAATACGAAACAGAAATATAATAATAAACAAGTAAGAAAGGCTACAGTCGAGCGAGCCGACTGTAAAAGACCCCGTACTCACAGAAGTGCGCATTTTCTATTCGAAAAAAGAAAAAAACGGAGTGATTCACATTTTGTATACATACATTTTTATATACAAATGTATGTAAATATATACACAATTAATTGGCTTATTTTAAAAATAAGCCGTGTTTTACAATTTGAAATTCAATTTAAATTTAATTTTAAATCAGAGCTCTTACAGCTGCACCACGCCCCTCTCTTAAAAGTGCTCGACTATCTGCATTTACATGTAATATTTATTTGTTATACAATCAAAATTAATAAAATGTCCCTTACGGCACTCGAACCCATGATCCCGGGTTCACATACAAGTGCGAAGAATTAGATCAGGCATCTTTACTACTTAGACCACACTCCGCATTGAAGTTTATGTAAATAATTAATATTTAAAAAGTGAACAATTAGCATTTGTCACTGACTGGATTCGAACCCGGGACTCCGGGCTAACCAACACGTACGAAGCGCGCATCTCTACTACCTAGATCACGCTTCTTATTGAAGTTGCGGTAGCTAAACGTAGAATTAAATCTTATATTGCAAGCAAGTGTAAACAAACAATTAATTCAAAAAATTCAGCATTTTTGATTAATTTATTTTATATGTTGTGGTTGTCCGATTTGGACCAAATTTGGTGAGGATACTTTTAATAATTATTCACACATTCTCTGTAAGTTTGGTTGCGATCGCTTAACTAACATTACGTGTCTTCATACAAATTTTTTATTTTTGACCGGTTTGTCCTATGGGAGCTATAGGCTATAGTTGTCCGATCCGGATCAAACTTGGTGAGGATAGTTATATTGGTACCATACACATAATGTGTGAATTTGGTCACTCTAGCTCTAGTAGTTTTCAAGTTATGGTGATGTGAAAATTGTTTTTTGCAATTTGCGGGGGCGGTAAGGGGCGTGGCAAAGATTTGAAATAAACTTGATCTGCTCGCGAAGCAGACGGACTTTCATTCCAAATTTGGTAGCTCTAGCTCTTGTAGTTTAGAAGTTCCAGGTGTTCATACAGACGGACGGACGGACGGACAGACGGACATTGCTATATCGTCTCGGCTGTTGATGCTGATCAAGAATATATATACTTTATGGGGTCGGCCACGCCTCCTTCTGCCTGTTACGCACATTTCGCTTCAGACAAACTTAATAGACCCCTATACTCTTTTTTAGAGTACGGGGTCTTTAAAATAATCAAAATAATTCACTGACGGGATTCGAACCTCGGACTCCACGCACACGCGTCAGAGCTCTTACAGCTGCACCACGCCCCTCTCTTAAAAGTGCTCGACTATCTGCATTTACATGTAATATTTATTTGTTATACAATCAAAATTAATAAAATGTCCCTTACGGCACTCGAACCCATGATCCCGGGTTCACATACAAGTGCGAAAAATTAGATCAGGCATCTTTACTACTTAGACCACACTCCGCATTGAAGTTTATGTAAATAATTAAAATTTAAAAAGTGAACAATTAGCATTTGTCACTGACTGGATTCGAACCCGGGACTCCGGGCTAACCAACACGTACGAAGCGCGCATCTCTACTACCTAGATCACGCTTCTTATTGAAGTTGCGGTAGCTAAACGTAGAATTAAATCTTATATTGCAAGCAAGTGTAAACAAACAATTAATTCAAAAAATTCAGCATTTTTGATTAATGTATTTTATATGTTGTGGTTGTCCGATTTGGACCAAATTTGGTGAGGATACTTTTAATAATTATTCACACATTCTCTGTAAGTTTGGTTGCGATCGCTTAACTAACATTACGTGTCTTCATACAAATTTTTTATTTTTGACCGGTTTGTCCTATGGGAGCTATAGGCTTTAGTTGTCCGATCCGGATCAAACTTGGTGAGGATAGTTATATTGGTACCATACACATAATGTGTGAATTTGGTCACTCTAGCTCTAGTAGTTTTCAAGTTATGGTGATGTGAAAATTGTTTTTTGCAATTTGCGGGGGCGGTAAGGGGCGTGGCAAAGATTTGAAATAAACTTGATCTGCTCGCGAAGCAGACGGACTTTCATTCCAAATTTGGTAGCTCTAGCTCTTGCAGTTTAGAAGTTCCAGGTGTTCATACAGACGGACGGACGGACGAACAGACGGACAGACGGACAGACGGACATTGCTATATCGTCTCGGCTGTTGATGCTGATCAAGAATATATATACTTTATGGGGTCGGCCACGCCTCCTTCTGCCTGTTACGCACATTTCGCTTCAGACAAACTTAATAGACCCATATACTCTTTTTTAGAGTACGGGGTCTAAAAAATATATATAATCTGAAGCTAAACAAGCACTGTAACTAAAATTAGTGGGAAATGAAAATAGTAGGCAATCTAGGGTTAATTTGCAAGCTACTGATGTTTACTTACAAAGTTTATGCACAAAAACAAATTGTGCGCGGACGCGGCGACCGAAAAGAGAAAACAAACGGAATTACCGGCCAACACCAAAATCAAGATAAAAGAGCGCGTTAGATGAGAGCGCGACGAGAGCGTAAATAAAGAAGAGAGCCCGAAGATAACAGCGGGATAAATTCTACACAAACAAAATGTTAGCGCAAGCAACGGCGTAAAATTACAAGAACAATTTCACAGGCGCAAAAATAAGTAAACAGAAATGTTTGGCTGTGCAATTGTTTCTGTATTTGAACACAAAGTTGATTAAAAGGGGTGTATTAAGTTTGTCTGAAGCGAAATGTGCGTAACAGGCAGAAGGAGGCTTTTCCGACCCCATAAAGTATATATATTCTTGATCAGTATCAACAGCCGAGACGATATAGCGATGTCCGTCTGTCCGTCTGTCTGTCTGTCCGTCTGTCCGTCTGTCTGTATGATCACCTAGATCTTTTAAACTACAAGTGCTAGAGCCACCAAATTTGGAATGAAAGTCCGTCTGTTTCGCGAGCAGATCAAGTTTATTTCAAATCTTTGCCACGCCCCTTACCGCCCCCGCAAATTGTAAAAAACTATTTTCACATCACCATAACTTGAAAATGACTAGAGCTAGGGAGACCAAATTCACATATTATGTGTATGGCACCTATCTAACTATCCTCACTAAATTTGGTCCGGATCGGACAACTATAGCCTATAGCTCCCATAGGACAAATCGGTCGAAAATGGGTGATTTGTATGGAGGCATGAAGTTTTAGTTGAGCGATTGCAACCAAACTAACACATTATGTGTATGGTACCATTATAACTATCCTCACCAAGTTTGGTCCAGATCGGACAACCATAGCCTATAGCTCCCATAGGACAAATCGGTCGAAAATGGGTGATTTGTATGGAGACATAAAGTTTTAGTTGAGCGATTGCAACCAAACTAACACATTATGTGTATGGTACCATTATAACTATCCTCACCAAGTTTGGTCCGGATCGGACAACTATAGCCTATAACTCCCATAGAACAAATCGGTCAAAAATGGGTGATTTGTATGGAGACATGAAGTTTTAGTTGAGCGATTGCAACCAAACTAACACATTATGTGTATGGTACCATTATAACTATCCTCACCAAGTTTGGTCCGGATCGGACAACTATAGCCTATAGCTCCCATAGGACAAATCGGTCAAAAATGGGTGATTTGTATGGAGACATGAAGTTTTAGTTGAGCGATTGCAACCAAACTAACACATTATGTGTATGGTACCATTATAACTATCCTCACCAAGTTTGGTCTGGATCGGGCAACTATAGCCTATAGCATTTGTATGGTAAAACGCGCACTAGAATGAGTACGGGGTCATTTACAGTCGGCTCGCTCGACTGTAGCCTTTCTTACTTGTTAGTTATTAAAACAATGTGTTTCAACACAACCGATGTCTAACACAAAGTTGCAAAGGGATTAAGCCAGAAATATTAAACAAAATTAAGTGTTTAAGCGAGGAAAACTTGGAAATATATAGAAGCGATTAAAAACACGTCCGTCAGCGAAAGCGAGTCGAAGCGAATCTAAATAAACTTTTGTATAGACAGACTTTCATTCCAAATTCGGAGGCTCTAGCTGTTTTAGTTTAGAAGATCCACGTGTTCATACGGACGGACGGACAGACGGACATCGCTATATCGTCTCGACTGTTAATGCTGATCAAGAATATATATACTTTATGGGGTCGGAAAAGCCTCCTTCTGCCTGTTATGCACATGTCGCTTCAGACAAACTTAATAGACCCTACCACTATATTTTAGAGTACGGTGTCTAATAATCAGTTATATTTTTACACTCGATTAAAACACATTTATTCGCTTTAAATAAACGCAGCACGTACTCAAATAGCCACAGATAGAAAGCTAACGAAACAACACTAGAATTGTGTGCTCAAAATATATAATAACTGTTCGAAAATTATTGTGGAAACATTGATAGTGCATTAAAGTTATCAAAAAATAAAAGAATTGTGTGTTAAGAACTTAAAAAGTGCAGAAACAAGTAAGAAAGGCTACAGTCGAGCGAGCGACTGTAAAAAACCCCGTACTCCTTCTAGTGCGCATTTTCCCATACATATCATTAATTTTCGACCGATTTGTCCTATGGGAGCTATAGGCTATAGTTGTCCGATCCGGACCAAACTTGGTGAGGATAGTTATAATGGTACCATATACATAATGTGTTAGTTTGGTTGCAATCGCTTAACTAAAAGTTCATGTCTCCATACGAATCACCAATTTTCGACCGATTTGTCCTATGGGAGCTATAGTCTCTAGTTGTCCGATCCGGATCAAACTTAGTGAGGATAGTTATAATGGTACCATACACATAATGTGTGAATTTGGTCTCCCTAGCTCTAATCGTTTTCAAGTTATGGTGATGTGAAAAAAGTTTTTTACAATTTGCGGGGGCGGTAGGGGGCGTGGCAAAGATTTGAAATAAACTTGATCTGCTCGCGAAGCAGACGGACTTTCATTCCTAATTTGGTGGCTCTAGCTCTTGTAGTTTAGAAGATCCAGGTGTTCATACAGACGGACGGACAGACGGACGGACGGACAGACGGACAGACAGACAGACGGACAGACGGACATCGCTATATCGTCTCGGCTGTTGATGCTGATCAAGAATATATATACTTTATGGGGTCGGCCACGCCTCCTTCTGCCTGTTACGCACATTTCGCTTCCGACAAACTTAGTAGACCCCTATAATCTTTTTTAGAGTACGGGGTCTAAAAACTATTGTGGAAACTTTGGATGTAATCTTACCCAACGAATTAATAGGAAACTGTACAAAATAAATAAGATAATTAAAAACAATAATTGTGAAACTCTGGACATTATCCGAGAAAAAAAGAATATTAAATACCCTTGAAGTCATGCATGTTGAGTTCATTGGATTCAGTTACCAGTGATTCCCATGGATGCTGTGTGATATAGTAGTCCGATTTAGATGAAATTTGGTCAGTATATAGGGTACAATAGTAAATGATTAGTTACGCACTAAAAATTTTCATACTAAGCCTTTGAACCGATTGTTCCTATGGTAACTATCTGATATTGTGGTCCGATTTGGATGAAATGTGGTTTGCACATGGGATTTGGTACTAAATGCATATAGGCTTACTTTGGTTGAAATTGCTCAAAGAAATTTTTTTTTTCAACTATTGTTCCTATGGGAGCTATATGATATAGTCATCCGCTCCGGCCGATTTTAACATATGATCTGCCTGCAGAGAGAATACACATCTGTACCAAGTTTCATCAAGATATCAAGAATAGTTGAAATGGCGCCATACACATAATGTGTTAGTTTGGCTGCAATCGCTCAACCAAAACTTCATGTCTCCATACAAATCACAAATTTTTAGCTGATTTGTCCTATGGGGGCTATAGGCTATAATTGTCCGACCAAATTATGTGAGGATGGTTATAATAATGTGCAAAAAGTAGGGGGCATGGAAAAAATGTGAAATAAACTTGATCTGCCTGACACATAGGCGGACTTTCATTCCAAATTTGGTAGCTCTAGCTCTTGTAGTTTAGAAGATTTAGGTGTTCATACGAACGGACAGACATACAGACAGACAGACTTACATCTCTATATCGACTCGGCTGTTGATGCTGAACACGAATATAATACTGTGTCCAAAAAATAAGGTGACATTGCATTTATTTTGAAAATTCTTTATTTATTCTTCCAAATCAATTTCATCCCCTTCAAAGTAATCCCCTCCCGACACAATGCACTTCTGCCAACGTTTTGGCACGGGATGGCCTTCAGTTCCGTCTTCGTTGCGGCTTGAATCTCCTCTATCGTGTCAAAACGGTGTCCCCGGAGCGCTCTTTTGAGCCTGCTGAACAGCCAGCATAGATCCAAGTCTCATCGCCAGTTATAATCCGTTTCATGACATCCTGGTAGTCGGAAAGCATCGTTTCACACACTTCAACGCGACGCCCTTTTTCCAAAAAATTCAATGTTTTCGGTACCAGTCGAGATTTGACGCGCTTGAGGCCCAAAACATCCTTCAAAATGGTATTGAATGAGCCTTTCGATATGCCAACATCATCAGCAAGGTCTCTAATCGTTAATCGACGGTTTTTCAACACCAAATCTTTGATTTGTTGGACGTGAGCTTCGTCAGTTGAGGTTGATGGTCGCCCAGGACGCTCTTCGTCTTCGACACGTTCACGACCGGCTTTGAACTCACTATACCACTTGTAAACATTTTTTTAGACATAGCCTCATCACCAAAGGCTTTCTGCACCATCCTCAACGTATCCGCAGCAGAAAATTGATTCCGCAAACAAAATTTAATGCAAATTCTTTGCTCAACAAATTTCGACATTGCAAAAAACGAGAAACTCACTTTTTAGCAGCTCACAAAACGACGCGTATCTCAAACAGTAATGAATATTTTCACATGAAATTTGACATAGATGTCACTCACAGTACTACCAACCTAAAAACAAAAGAATTCTCCTAATCCTTCAAAGCGCGCAGTTTAAAATCTAATGTCACCTTATTTTTATACTTTTGCTTGTTACGCACATTTCGCTACAGACAGACTTAATAGACCCCTCTACTCTTTTATAGGGTCTAAAAAAACCAAACTCTACAGATGGCAAAACAACAAAGAATCAACGAAATGCAGCAGTGCATCCAATTACTAACAGCCGTAATTGCCGCAAAGCATGAAGAAAGCAGGAATTCAGTGACAACCCTAATTAACTGTTTAAAAAAGAAAGCGAGATACTTACCAGCTTGCACTGGCCAAAAAGCTTCATCTCTGCAGTAGACCAAATCATGGAGGAGTATGACGACGATGGAAGGGTTTCCTCAGTCATATTCAACATCAGGCTTCAAGGCCAGGCTGGGATCATGTTAAACATTAACCCACCTGCTAACTGCTAACCGACCAAATGGGTTTTACCAGAAAAATAAATAATTTAATGGTAACTAAAGTTAAAGACCTAGATTATAAAATATGAACAATTGTTGAAAAAATAACTGATTTTCCGTTCTTTGAAAATAATAGTAGACTAGTTAATATTCTCAGTGTATTATTAAAATAAAGAGTAAAAGAATTGGCATGTGAACCAATGGCAATATCAATAATGAATAAAACTACCTTATCAGTAGACAGAAATGAAATAGCCAAATTAACTGGAATTAATTTTGGAGATTTTTTTTTGTTTTTAAATTTTACTTTGAAGTACTAACGAGAAAGTACATTCAAGTGGCCCAACAACACCAAGCAACATACTTGTTAATGCCCGGAACCCTGCAAATAATGCAACCACCTCCCGCCCAACCGACCGAGGGGCACACCGCATAACGTACGGCTAACGAAAAACGCGAAACGGATTTATTAGTAAAAAACGATTACAATATAATAAAAATACATTACAATATGACAAAATATTACAATACGACAAAATATTTAATAATTAATTATGTAAACTATATTAATTAAGATCTAGACAGGTGAAACAGAATAAAATGACTAATGAAAGGGATAGAAGTAGAACTACCTACAACTCGAGAAAGTTTGTTGTAGTTACTACACAAGATTCGGAAAGGGTTATGGACAGCAAAGTTAGTAGTACAGGGTTGAAGAGAAAGGGGAAGAAAGTTTCTAGTGGGTCTGATCGGCAAAGCGAAATTAATCTGGCTAATTAATTCAGTGGAATCAATTTCGCCGTTGATTAGTTTGTGTAAGAAAATTACACCGAGCACTGTCCTACGATCAGACAAAGAAGGAAGATTTAATAGCAGAAGTCTACTACGATAAGATGGCAAGCGTATGTTAGTATTCCAGTTAAGGGCCCTTAGGGCAAAAAGAAGGAATTGTTTTTGTACTGATTCTATTCTGTCTTGATGAATCCTGAATTGGGGAGACCAAATACAAGATCCATACTCAAGAATAGGACGTACCAAGGTGGTGAAAAGTATTTTTGTTAAATAGGGATCGGTAAATTCTTTCCACCAGCGCTTAATGAAACCCAGGACACCAAAAGCACGGTTAGTAATTAATAAAACATGCCTATCAAACTTGAGCTTTGGATCCATAAGGATACCCAAATCAATGACCGACTCAATTCTGTGGAGGGAGTTGCCACTCAGAATATAATTGTTTAGAAAGGGGAGTCGCCTGCTGAAGGACATTTCGTTACATTTACTATAATTAAGATTTAATAAATTAGCTTGACACCAGGTTTCAAAGCTATAAAGATCAGATTGTAACCTGGTTCCAAGGAGTGACTCAGTGGCCGATTCACAGAGTTTAACGTCATCGGCATACATGAGCACCCGAGAGGGACTGATAGCTAATGGCAAATCATTTATAAACAAAATAAATAACAGAGGACCAAAATGGCTGCATTGTGGAACGCCCGAAGTAACTTGAACAGACTTAGATAGTGTTTCATTAAAATACACCTGTTGTGTTCTATAACTTAAGTAGTTCGAAATCCACAGTATAAAGTTATAAGAAAGTCCCAAAAGATTGAGTTTATGTATTAAGAGGCTGTGGTTAACGGAGTCAAAAGCCTTGCTAAAATATGTATAAATGACGTCAGTTTGCAATTTTTTATCAAAGCCCTGCAAAACGAATGATGTAAACTCTAACAGGTTAGTGGTAGTGGATCTATGTTTCACAAACCCATGCTGGCAGGGTGAAATCATAGATCTACAGAAATGTTGCAGTTGAGAAGTTATTAATTTCTCAAATGTCTTGGGAATAGCAGAAAACTTGGAAATACCCCTATAGTTGCAGACATAAGATTTGTTTCCTTCTTGTGAAGAGGAATAATGTAAGATTATTTCCAGAATTCACGGAAGCAGCATGATTCAACAGACAGTGTATATCGTTTATACAGGGGCTTTAAAAGGCCGTCTGCACAGTTTCTAAGCACACAGCCTGGGACTCCGTCTGGCCCAGGTGAAAAAACAGGTTTAATAGTTTTTAGATTAAGTGAAAGCGAGCTTTCAGTGATTACTGGCGCGAAATTACAATTGAAAGAGATTACCCGGTAAGGGTAAGGGGAATAAGAACTATAATTCTGCACACTGTAAGTGGTTTGGAAAAAATCGGCAAATAAATTGGCGAAAGCTTAATCTGAGTTAGCAGTTTCTCTCTCAAAGGCTATACTAGATTGAAGCGTTGATGATTTACGCTTCAAATTAACGAAGTTATAAAACCGTCTAGGATCCCTTTGGAACTGTTGCCCACAGTCAGTAAAGTATTCCTTATAGCAACGGTCATTCAAGACAGAGAAATCAGATCGTGCAATCAGACAGCGATAGAGATACAAGGAAGAGCCAGTTTCCTTGAATCTCTAATAAAGTCTTCACTTCCTATTTTTAAGCAATGTTAACTCGCGGGTAAACCAAACAGGCTTGTTGGACCTAGTTGGCACATGAACCGAAACACAGACATCAAGTAGGGAATTCAAAGTATAACAAGTAAGAAAGGCTACAGTCGAGCTAGCCGACTGTAACAGATCCCGTACTCATAGTATTTGCAATAAAACACTTTGGAACAAAACCATCAGTTTGTAATAGGGATGATAATCGCCAAGAAAATGCCGATATCGATATTAATTAAAATATCACATCAAATCAAATATCGATATTATCAAGAACTGAATTCAAAAACGGTATATCGCTATAGATATAGACATAATGACCAAATATCGCATTCGATATCATATCGCAATTATAATTACTATTGTATTGAATATCGATATATGATTTATCGTATCGTATGCATACATGTGCGTGCATCGTCCGTGAACAGCGCTGTCGCTACACAAGCAACGAAAACGTTCGCTCACATGTTTATATGCTTCTGTCTCGCTTGCACACATGCATTGACATTGCGTGCAATTGTTAACTTTGTTACGTGTCTAGCTCTTTTGTTTATTGTCCGATTTGTATGCAACTTAAAGATCAATTTTTTCCTAGGTGACCATAGTTTTTTACAATTTGCGGGGGCGGTAAAGGGCGTGGGAAAGATTTAAAATAAACTTGATCTGCCCGCGAAGCAGAAGGACTTTCATACCAAATTTGGTGGCTCTAGATTTTGTAGTTTAAAAGATCCAGGTGGTCACACAGACGGACGGACGGACGGACAGACAGACAGACGGACATCGCTATATCGTCTCGGCTGTTGATACTGATCAAGAATATATATACTTTATGGGGTCGGCCACGCCTTGTTCTGCCTGTTACGCACATTTCGCTTCAGACAAACCTAATAGACCCCTCACTCTTTTATAGAGTACGGGGTCTAATAAAATATTGTGATTGCACCATCCACATTTCTACACATGAACAGCTGGGACCAGTCAGTCCCAGATAACAGTTCATTTAACCTGTTAAAATCGGTTTTCTGAAACTGACTAGAACGCTTTGTAGATTTACTACTAGTTCTGGTCACCTTAACAGGTAAATCAATCAACACCTCTAAAGTCGGATGATGAGGTTCTTCGGGATTAGGGCAGGCAGGGGAAATAGAAAAGCAGGATGGATCCAAAACAAAAATCAAATCAAGCATTCTATTTAATGAATTTGGGATAGAATTGATCTGAAACAATGAAATCCCAAACAAACCATCGAAAAAATCGTGCTGGGTCGTGGTTGTAGTTTCTGCAATATTAAAATCGCCGAGAAGTACAAGTACAAGAAAATCAAAGACCTCTAACATTTTGATAGGCAAATGAGAGGGAGAAAGTTAGTTTTTCCGTCATCAGAGGCCGAAACAGATTTGGGAGGCAGTGCAATCGGAGTCCGATTTCTTTTCTTCGCTGTATATTCTTTTATTAGACCCCGTACTCTAAAAAAGAGTATAAGGGTCTATTAAGTTTGTCTGAAGCGAAATGTGCGTAACAGGCAGAAGGAGGCTTTTCCGACCCCATAAAGTATATATATTCTTGATCAGCATCAACAGCCGAGACGTCCGACTGTCCGTCTGTCCGTCCGTCTGTATGATCACCTAGATCTTTTAAACTACAAGAGCTAGAGCCACCAAATTTGGAATGAAAGCCCGTCTGCTTCGCGAGCAGATCAAGTTTATTTCAAATCTTTGCCACGCCCCTTACCGCCCCCGCAAATTGTAAAAAACTATTTTCACATCACCATAACTTGAAAACGACTAGAGCTAGGGAGACCAAATTCACACATTATGTGAATGGTACCTATCTAACTATCCTCACTAAATTTGGTCCGAATCGGACAACTATAGCCTATAGCTTCCATAGGACAAATTGGCCGAAAATTCGTGATATGTATGGAGGCATGAAGTTTTAGTAGAGCGACTGTAACCAAACTAGCACATTATGTGTATGGTACCATTATAACTATCCTCACCAAGTTTGGTCCGAATCGGACAACTATCGGACAACCGACATATCGGTCGAAAATGGGTGATTTGTATGGAGACATGAAGTTTTAGTTGAGCGATTGCAACCAAACTAACACATTATGTGTATGGTACCATTATAACTATCCTCACCAAGTTTGGTCTGGATCGGGCAACTATAGCCTATAGCTCCCATAGGACAAATCGTTCGAAAACTACCTGTTTCTATGGTAAAACGCGCACTAGAATGAGTACGGGGTCTTTTACAGTCGGCTTGCTCGACTGTAGCCTTTCTTACTTGTTATTAGGTGGTCTGGCCAAAATTCTTTACAGCAAATTGTAAAAAAAGGAAACTAAGGAACACTTACTTAAAATGAGGAAATTTCCCAAAGATACGAGAACTGAAAATTTTTCCACCGTAATTTTGGCTTCTGATTTAGCCTGAATATAGGCCTTGACATCATACGATGTGGTATCAGAAGGAAGCCTGGAAAAAAGTGTTTGCCTTTTTGGCGGAACTTCTGCAAGAGTCTTTTTGTTAGACAGTGTAGTTACTTCCACAAACAAAATGTTAGCGCAAGCAACGGCGTAAAATTACAAGAACAATTTCACAGGCGCAAAAATAAGTAAACAGAAATGTTTATCCTTGAAATTGTTTTGTCTTTGAACACAAAGTTATTTAAAGTTGGCTTTATAGTAATTAAAACAATGTGTTTCAGCACAACCGTTATCTAACACAAAGTTACAAAGGGATTAAGCCAGAAATAATAAACAAAATTAAGTGTTTAAGCAAGAAAACTTGAAAATAGATAATAGCGATTAAAACACAAAACATAAACGTAAATTTAATTTAATAATCTATAATCTATAAAGATAAAAATTAATTAATAATTACATACAATTCAATGATCAATTCAATCAAAATTCAGGACAACACACTGAGAACCGACATTCTTACGTCCGCAATACGAACAACAATGTAATAAATGAACAACAGCATCTCGCTCTCGAGAAAGAGATTATCAGCTGTACCGGTCGTGGTTTTTCAACGCACCGTTTATTTTATTATTTCTGCTAAAATTTGTGAATTATAATTGATTTTTATTTATCTATTAATTTTTATTAAGTGATACACCAAATCTGGTTTGTACAAAGTCGGTTTTTAGTGTGCATTTTAGCAAAATATCAACAATTTTATTAATACAGCGTCTCAGCTATGTTTTTATTTGTGCCCGTTTATCTGTGAACTTTGCTCCCTTCACTTTGCTCAGCTGAGCAATAAAAAGTTTGTGTGTTGCTCGCTTGCACTTAACTCTCTTTTGCGCTGTGAGATAATATCAATAAATGTGCAGGTCTCACTGGGCGTGAATTTAAAAAATTTACTCCCAATCGATTCTCAATTCTCTTTTGCGCTTGCGTCCACGCATCGCCTTTGTTATTTTAACTATTTCGTTAATATTTTGTTTTTGCACTTTTGCGAATTCTGTTTTCGAACAAACCAAACTTTTTACTCATATTCATTTCGCTTTAACTCCAAATTGTTTTAAAGTATTTTGAGAGAATTGCCCTGCTGTAAGAAAAATTACATTTATGGCCCATCTCGGGACAGTGACCACCTTAATTATGTGCACTGTTGGCTGTTCGATAATATTATGCAGTGACTATAAATTTGAGACTCCGCCTGACAAGATGTTGAGTTCTCAACAATATCTTTTGATACCTCTTCCGCCTGGTTCACTCCTTACATCACCGTTGCATAGTGGGCCTAACCTTTAATCATTTTCTCTTTCTCCCTGTAACTCCTTACCTCCCAATTCACCCATTCCTCCTGCAACCTCACCAGTACCCGACCGATCCTTTGGTGTTTGCAGTGATACTTGCCCGGCTATGCCTGCCCCTCCCGTGGCCGCCGCATCATCCATTGTGATTAAATCGGTGGCTGTTAATGGAACAGTGGCTACGAGTAATAACTCGAAGAGTCCCCCTATTCGGCGTAACAGTCGCTCTGTTGCCGCCCCCGCAGCTCCCCCTTCACCCCATAATATAACTGTATTACCTGTTAACATATCAAATGTTACAAGTAAAAACTCCAAAAGCCCTCCAAATCGACGTAATAATCACCCCGTTGCTACTCCCATAGTAGTTCAATCTCCTCTGCTTACGGTCGTGGCTCCTCGTGAGCAGATAGTTATTTCTAGGCTATCAGCAGATACGACTATTGAGTCAATTGCATCTTTTATCGCTACCAAAACTCCAGGTAGCGATTCAATCTCATAATTTAATTTCTCTGAGCCAAGAGAAATCTCGTCATTTAAAAGGGGATACCCCTGATATATTTCGTATCATATGTGATCCAAATTTTTGGCCCCCACATATGATTGTTCATGAGTTCAAACAGAAAAATATAACTCGTTCAACTCCAGTCATCCTCCCGACTAGTGGTTCGACTCAAGCGGCCCCAGTCATAACCTCAAAAACTAGGCTCTGAGAAACTTTTAATTCAGTACCATAATGTTAGGGGTCTTGGGTCTAAGTTAAAACAGTTGCATAAGATTAGTTTATCTATTGATTCTGACATTGTTGCATTTTCAGAGACTTGGCATAATTCTAGAATATCTGATCATGAAATAATGTCCTTATAACATTTTCAGGCGCGATTGTCTTGATCGACGCGGTGGTGGAGTTCTTATTTCAGTAAAATCCACCCTTAATGCTGAAGTAATAGATGTTTCACCACTGGACGAAATTGAAATTGTTGCTGTTAAGGTTACTTTTTCGTCATTTGCCCTTTATGTAACTTGTACCTATATTCCTCCGTCCTCAGAAATGTCGGTTTATTTACAGCATTTCAATTTCATCAGAGAAATATTATGTCACATTCCTGATTCCAAATAACGACCTTTAAGATTGTTTGATTGATCTTAATTTTTTCAAATCAATCATGCATCTAGTCGTCTAAACCGGATGCTTGATCTTATCTTCGTTAATGATTCATCCACTGCCATTGTCACTAGAAATTCTCCTGTAGTTGGTCCTGAAGATTCTTTTCATCCTACTCTTGAACTTTCCCTGTCTATCCCTAACTTAGTCCGTTAACCTCCTTCATCCTCTTACAAGTCGCGCCGTTCGCAAAAGAAATATTTCATTGCTAAATCAACTGATTTTTGCTACTGACTGGTCTACCCTATACAGCACGAATGATATTAAAATAGCTGTCGAGTATTTTAACAACATATTAAATTCAATCTTTGATGTCTGTATTCCATATAGTGTTGAAAGTCCGTTTCACATAAATCTCCTTGGTTCTCACCAAGACTATCTAACTTAAAAAATAAAAAATCAAAATATTTTAAAAAGTTTAAGCAGAGAGGTTCTAGATTATTCTAAAGCAAAAGCAAGTCTGCCTACTAACTTTTTTTCCAATTTAAGCTCCCATCCTCTAATTGCGATTTTTCCCTTATTTATTTATTTATTCATTAACGCAGACTAAAAGCAGTCACGAGTATTTAATTATATGATTACGTAAATAGATATAAAATTTAAATTTAGATAATATTAAAAGTAATTATTAATAAATTTTAAACTTAAATTAAACTGAAATTAAAAAACAAAAATCAAATCAAGCATTCTATTTAATGAGTTTGGGATGATCTGAAACAATGAAATCCCAAACAAACCATCGAAAAAATCGTGCTGGGTCGTGGTTGTAGTTTCTGCAATATTAAAATCGCCGAGAAGTACAAGTACAAGAAAATCAAAGACCTCTAACATTTTGATAGGCAAATGAGAGGGAGAAAGTTAGTTTTTCCGTCATCAGAGGCCGAAACAGATTTGGGAGGCAGTGCAATCGGAGTCCGATTTCTTTTCTTCGCTGTATATTCTTTTATTAGACCCCGTACTCTAAAAAGAGTATAAGGGTCTATTAAGTTTGTCTGAAGCGAAATGTGCGTAACAGGCAGAAGGAGGCTTTTCCGACCCCATAATGTATATATATTCTTGATCAGCATCAACAGCCGAGACGTCCGACTGTCCGTCTGTCCGTCCGTCTGTATGATCACCTAGATCTTTTAAACTACAAGAGCTAGAGCCACCAAATTTGGAATGAAAGCCCGTCTGCTTCGCGAGCAGATCAAGTTTATTTCAAATCTTTGCCACGCCCCTTACCGCCCCCGCAAATTGTAAAAAACTATTTTCACATCACCATAACTTGAAAACGACTAGAGCTAGGGAGACCAAATTCACACATTATGTGAATGGTACCTATCTAACTATCCTCACTAAATTTGGTCCGAATCGGACAACTATAGCCTATAGCTTCCATAGGACAAATTGGCCGAAAATTCGTGATATGTATGGAGGCATGAAGTTTTAGTAGAGCGACTGTAACCAAACTAGCACATTATGTGTATGGTACCATTATAACTATCCTCACCAAGTTTGGTCCGAATCGGACAACTATCGGACAACCGACAAATCGGTCGAAAATGGGTGATTTGTATGGAGACATGAAGTTTTAGTTGATCGATTGCAACCAAACTAACACATTATGTGTATGGTACCATTATAACTATCCTCACCAAGTTTGGTCTGGATTGGGCAACTATAGCCTATAGCTCCCATAGGACAAATCGTTCGAAAACTACCTGTTTCTATGGTAAAACGCGCACTAGAATGAGTACGGGGTCTTTTACAGTCGGCTTGCTCGACTGTAGCCTTTCTTACTTGTTATTAGGTGGTCTGGCCAAAATTCTTTACAGCAAATTGTGAAAAAGGAAACTAAGGAACACTTACTTAAAATGAGGAAATTTCCCAAAGATACGAGAACTGAAAATTTTTCCACCGTAATTTTGGCTTCTGATTTAGCCTGAATATAGGCCTTGACATCATACGATGTGGTATCAGAAGGAAGCCTGGAAAAAAGTGTTTGCCTTTTTGGCGGAACTTCTGCAAGAGTCTTTTTGTTAGACAGTGTAGTTACTTCCACAAACAAAATGTTAGCGCAAGCAACGGCGTAAAATTACAAGAACAATTTCACAGGCGCAAAAATAAGTAAACAGAAATGTTTATCCTTGAAATTGTTTTGTCTTTGAACACAAAGTTATTTAAAGTTGGCTTTATAGTAATTAAAACAATGTGTTTCAACACAACCGTTATCTAACACAAAGTTACAAAGGGATTAAGCCAGAAATAATAAACAAAATTAAGTGTTTAAGCAAGAAAAACTTGAAAATAGATAATAGCGATTAAAACACAAAACATAAACGTAAATTTAATTTAATAATCTATAATCTATAAAGATATTATTTATTATATTTTTTCATATTTTTTCACTCGAAGTCGGACGCGTTTTTATGTTTAGTTAAGCTGAAAAAATAGTTTAAACACTTTTAAAAGCGCTCAAATAATCAACTTAAATAGTGCATGATCAAATCTAAACGTTTCTGCATTGCATGGTATAAAATCGCTTCTAGAATTCAAGTCGGCAAACGTGTGTGCGCGTCCGAATAATTGTGTATGTGTGTGTGTCTCATTGTTGGGATTGTGTAAAATAACGAAAAGTAGCAGTTTGCTTGGTTGCTGTTGCTGCTTCACTTAAATCATGGAAGGAGCTACACAAGTATCATCCCCACCGGGAGGTGGTCCCCGTGGAGGTGGTTACAGAGGCCGCGGCGGTGGTCCACCAATGCGTGGTGGCTTTGAGCGTGGACGTGGTCGCGGCATGGGTCGTGGTCATTTCATGGGCGGCATGCGTGGGGGTATGGGTGGCGGTGGGCCACCAATGCAGGGCATGATGTCGGGACCTTCGAGGGGCATGCGTCCACGCGGTGGGCTAGGATATCAAGGTCGCGGTGGAGGCGGCGGCTTTCAGCCTCGCGGTGCTCCCATGGGCATGCGAGGCGGCCGTCCGCCTATGTATCAGCAGCCTCCTAAACAGCATACGGGCGCCGATAATAACAAGACGGTATCGCCAGTGCCCACAGCTTCTGCCACAGCCGGAGATCCGCAGTCCAGCGATGCGGCTGGTGAAGATAGTAGCGATGCAACGCCTGGAACAACTAGTGCATCAACGACAGCGGCTAACTCACATGTGTCAAGCGGTGCACCTGGCAGCAACAGTACCAATAACGGAGGACCACCACCATACATCAGTCGCGGTCGTGGACGTGGCGGACCATTTGGCGGTCGCGGACGCGGTGGCGGCTACAATCCACACATGAACGGCAATGGCGGCAATGGAATGTACCCGCATTCACATCACTCGAACTCTATGGGCGGCCCTGGTGGAGATCATGGAGGAATGCCACGTCGTGGCTCAATGCGCGGACGCGGCGGTGGTTACAATCAAGGTATGAGTCGGCCACCCATGCAACATCACCAACAGGCACATAATGTCAATACACAAATTGCACCGGTACCAGCTCTCAAACGCGGCGCACCCGGAGGTCCAGGCCCAAAGCGTGGACGTTACGAAGGAAGACCCTATGGCCAGCGACCCATGACACCAAAGTATCATTCGGCATCACAGCATATGCCCCAATCATCCTATGGATCGCCACCCAGTCATCATGTCCCAGCGCCCAGCCATCATGGTGGCTATCAGACGCATGACCAGACGCAGCAGGTGGATCCATACTCGCAGAGCGGATACAGTGCACAGGCAACAGCTCAGCAGGGTTACAATGGATATGGCCAAAGCAGTGGCTATGCAGCACACACCACACAAGCGAGTACACCAGCGAGCAGCAGTTATGCGTCGCATCATGGCACTGAATATGATCAGAGTCAATACCAGGGCTACAACTCAACGGGCTATGCCACGCAAGATACGCGCTATCAATATAGCCAAGATTATAGCCAGCAGTATGGATCGACTGCAGTTGATTATAATGCCACAGGGCAAACGGATTACAGCCAACAGAGCACTGGCTATGATGAACGTGCTTATGCCGGTTATGATTCGCAGGCGTATTCTCAAAACTATTCGAATGCAGCCGCCTATTACTAGACCAACTAGAAAGAATCCCACAAGAATCCCTCAATATGGCGATACACACAATTATAAAGAAGAACGCTGTGCGTGCTCGAACACGTATGCCAAATACCAAAACAGGGGATTTAGGGCTAAAAAAGAGCATACAACTATGATGTTAAATACAGAAATTTGCTTGCTATAAACTATAATACATACACATAACATACACATAGACACACAATATTCATATTTACACACAAACACACACACACACACACACCCTGACATGCAATTAGTCTTAAGCATAAAGTTCTCTTTTCCTAATGTTTAAGTTGAACCGTGTTGCTTCCGTCTTAATCTATATTGAACTTCTTCCCTTTTGAAACTATCCTATCTATCAACCTAATGAATCCTTTGTGTTTGTTTGTCTTTGCTTTATCCGATAACCGATCAAGAGATCATGTGACTGGCAATAATGATTATATTGCCTGTTGTTATATGTTTTGTTAGTGGACAAATGGAGCCTTGCATCGGGTTTAAGTGCTCCCGCCAAAAATCTAATTTGTATATTTCCTTTTACTTTAAAATTACATCATTATCTTTTTTTTTTATTTTCCTGTTAGATGAATACGAATCGAAACTAAATCAATATTGTCATTCATGTCATATTGTATACAGAAATTGCAATGTATAAATTTTAGTTGATAAAAAAACAAAGAAAAAACAAAACAAAACTTACAGAAATTGTTTCGTCAACAAATGAAAAATTTTTGATTAACAATTCTTAATATGAATATTTGGAAAGTTCATTATTATTTATGATTTCCCAATAATTATTTGATTCTTTAATCTATTGACGTGAACAAGAAAACATTTATAATTTCTTTTTCTAATAATAAATAGCAACAAATTAAGCAACAACAAAAAAATCGTAATTATGTAACTCTTATTAATTAAGCTGAGCAAAACAAAATATAAAAATTAATTAATAATTACATACAATTCAATGATCAATTCAATCAAAATTCAGGACAACACACTGAGAACCGACATTCTTACGTCCGCAATACGAACAACAATGTAATAAATGAACAACAGCATCTCGCTCTCGAGAAAGAGATTATCAGCTGTACCGGTCGTGGTTTTTCAACGCACCGTTTATTTTATTATTTCTGCTAAAATTTGTGAATTATAATTGATTTTTATTTATCTATTAATTTTTATTAAGTGATACACCAAATCTGGTTTGTACAAAGTCGGTTTTTAGTGTGCATTTTAGCAAAATATCAACAATTTTATTAATACAGCGTCTCAGCTATGTTTTATCTGTGAACTTTGCTCCCTTCACTTTGCTCAGCTGAGCAATAAAAAGTTTGTGTGTTGCTCGCTTGCACTTAATTCTCTTTTGCGCTGTGAGATAATATCAATAAATGTGCAGGTCTCACTGGGCGTGAATTTAAAAAATTTACTCCCAATCGATTCTCAATTCTCTTTTGCGCTTGCGTCCACGCATCGCCTTTGTTATTTTAACTATTTCGTTAATATTTTGTTTTTGCACTTTTGCGAATTCTGTTTTCGAACAAACCAAACTTTTCACTCATATTCATTTCGCTTTAACTCCAAATTGTTTTAAAGTATTTTGAGAGAATTGCCCTGCTGTAAGAAAAATTACATTTATGGCCCATCTCGGGACAGTGACCACCTTAATTATGTGCACTGTTGGCTGTGCGATAATATTATGCAGTGACTATAAATTTGAGACTCCGCCTGACAAGATATTGAGTTCTCAACAATATCTTTTGATACCTCTTCCGCCTGGTTCACTCCTTACATCACCGTTGCATAGTGGGCCTAACCTTTAATCATTTTCTCTTTCTCCCTGTAACTCCTTACCTCCCAATTCACCCATTCCTCCTGCAACCTCACCAGTACCCGACCGATCCTTTGGTGTTTGCAGTGATACTTGCCCGGCTATGCCTGCCCCTCCCGTGGCCGCCGCATCATCCATTGTGATTAAATCGGTGGCTGTTAATGGAACAGTGGCTACGAGTAATAACTCGAAGAGTCCCCCTATTCGGCGTAACAGTCGCTCTGTTGCCGCCCCCGCAGCTCCCCCTTCACACCATAATATAACTGTATTACCTGTTAACATATCAAATGTTACAAGTAAAAACTCCAAAAGCCCTCCAAATCGACGTAATAATCACCCCGTTGCTACTCCCATAGTAGTTCAATCTCCCCTGCTTACGGTCGTGGCTCCTCGTGAGCAGATAGTTATTTCTAGGCTATCAGCAGATACGACTATTGAGTCAATTGCATCTTTTATCGCTACCAAAACTCCAGGTAGCGATTCAATCTCATAATTTAATTTCTCTGAGCCAAGAGAAATCTCGTCATTTAAAAGGGGATACCCCTGATATATTTCGTATCATATGTGATCCAAATTTTTGGCCCCCACATATGATTGTTCATGAGTTCAAACAGAAAAATATAACTCGTTCAACTCCAGTCATCCTCCCGACTAGTGGTTCGACTCAAGCGGCCCCAGTCATAACCTCAAAAAACTAGGCTCTGAGAAACTTTTAATTCAGTACCATAATGTTAGGGGTCTTGGGTCTAAGTTAAAACAGTTGCATAAGATTAGTTTATCTATTGATTCTGACATTGTTGCATTTTCAGAGACTTGGCATAATTCTAGAATATCTGATCATGAAATAATGTCCTTATAACATTTTCAGGCGCGATTGTCTTGATCGACGCGGTGGTGGAGTTCTTATTTCAGTAAAATCCACCCTTAATGCTGAAATAATAGATGTTTCACCACTGGACGAAATTGAAATTGTTGCTGTTAAGGTTACTTTTTCGTCATTTGCCCTTTATGTAACTTGTACCTATATTCCTCCGTCCTCAGAAATGTCGGTTTATTTACAGCATTTCAATTTCATCAGAGAAATATTATGTCACATTCCTGATTCCAAATAACGACCTTTAAGATTGTTTGATTGATCTTAATTTTTCAAATCAATCATGCATCTAGTCGTCTAAACCGGATGCTTGATCTTATCTTCGTTAATGATTCATCCACTGCCATTGTCACTAGAAATTCTCCTGTAGTTGGTCCTGAAGATTCTTTTCATCCTACTCTTGAACTTTCCCTGTCTATCCCTAACTTAGTCCGTTAACCTCCTTCATCCTCTTACAAGTCGCGCCGTTCGCAAAAGAAATATTTCATTGCTAAATCAACTGATTTTTGCTACTGACTGGTCTACCCTATACAGCACGAATGATATTAAAATAGCTGTCCAGTATTTTAACAACATATTAAATTCAATCTTTGATGTCTGTATTCCATATAGTGTTGAAAGTCCGTTTCACATAAATCTCCTTGGTTCTCACCAAGACTATCTAACTTAAAAAATAAAAAATCAAAATATTTTAAAAAGTTTAAGCAGAGAGGTTCTAGATTATTCTAAAGCAAAAGCAAGTCTGCCTACTAACTTTTTTCCAATTTAAGCTCCCATCCTCTAATTGCGATTTTTCCCTTATTTATTTATTTAATTATATGATTACGTAAATAGATATAAAATTTAAATTTAGATAATATTAAAAGTAATTATTAAAAAATTTTAAACTTAAATTAAACTGAAATTAAAAAACTAAGAAAGGCTACAGTCGAGCGAGCCGACTGTTAAAGACCCCGTACTCATTTTAGTGCGCGTTTTACCATACAAATAAGTAGTTTTCGAACGATTTGTCCTATGGGAGCTATAGGCTATAGTTGCCCGATCCAGACCAAACTTGGTGAGGATAGTTATAATGGTACCATACACATAATGTGTTAGTTTGGTTGCAATCGCTCAACTAAAACTTCATGTCTCCATACAAATCACGAATTTTCGGCCGATTTGTCCTCTGGGAGCTATAGGCTATAGTTGTCCGATCCGGACCAAATTTAGTGAATAGTTAGATAGGTACCATACACATAATATGTGAATTTGGTCTCCCTAGCTCTAGTCGATTTCAAGTTATGGTGATGTGAAAGTAGTTTTTTACAATTTGCGGGGGCGGTAAGGCGCGTGGCAAAGATTTGAAATAAACTTGATCTGCTCGCGAAGCAGACGGACTTTCATTCCAAATTTGGTGGCTCTAGCTCTTGTAGTTTAAAAGATCTAGGTGATCATACAGACGGACGGACAGACGGACAGACAGACAGACGGACAACTCTATATCGTCTCGGCTGTTGCTGCTGATCAAGAATATATATACTTTATGGGGTCGGAAAAGCCTCCTTCTGCCTGTTACGCACATTTCGCTTTAGACAAACTTAATAGACCCCTATACTCTTTTTTAGAGTACGGGGTCTAAAAAGATAGTAATTAATCTGGGAATAACAAGAAAAGAAATTGATCCAACATTTGTTGCAAGGGTTGGGAAAACCCCAGAAAAACCCAACCAGATCAATAAAAATATGCCAAAACTAACACGAAAGATCTCTGATTTAAGAGGAAGAATGAATGTCAAAGAACCCATTCTTACTGACCTTGGAAATCAGAGATATAACGGAGTTGCTGTAATCTCTGCTTTAAGATCCGAGAGAAAGAGATGTGTCAATCAATCTATAATGTTCATTGTAATGAGCGCATAATACCCGAAAACGATTGTGCAAAGCGTAGTCACTAGTGCATGTAGGAAGAGATAAAGGGATGTAGTACCTAGTGATCCTGGTGGGAATATTAAATTTAAGGCGTTCTAAAAGAGATGGGGAGCAGATATCACCGATTATTAATTTATGGAGGAAGATTACTCAAAGGACTCTTCTCCGATTAGTAAGGGATGGAAGATTCAGAAGCAAGAGTCTGTTAGTATAAGATGGAAGGCAAATATTAGGGTCCCAATTAAGTCCACGAAGCGCGAAGAGTAAAAACTGCTTCTGCACTTACTCAATTAAAGCTTGACTATGAGCATGTTGAGGAGACCAGACACATGAACAATACTCAAGAATGGGACGGACTAGGCATGTGTAAAGAAGTTTGGTGACAAATGGATCATTAAATTCCTTAGACCAGCGTTTAATAAATCCAAGAGTTTTCTTAGCTTTATTAACTACAGTGGAAATATGATGTGTGAAACTTAATTTATTATCAAAAAGAACACCGAATCGACTGACAATATACGTTTTAAAGGTATATTGTCAATGTAATAGTTGGCTAAGTAAAGAGTCACCCTGTTAAACGTCATTAAAAGGCATGTAGAAAAATTTAGGTTCAAGTGATTAGTTAAACACCAGTTGTGCATAGAATTTAAATCATCTTGAAGAAGCGTATGATCTGGGTGATCCTTATAAGACAATAATAATTTCACGTCATCGGCATACATAAGTATGCGAGAATGGGCTAGTGAAGAAGGAAGGTCATTTATAAAGAGATTAAAAAATAGGGGGCCTAGGTGACTACCCTAGGGAACTCCAGAAGTAACGAAGGCAGATTTGGATATGGCTGATCTAACCATAACCATTTGGGTCCTACCTGTAAGATATGATGATATCCACAGAAGAAGGGAAAGTTGGAAGCCTAAAATGCTTAGTTTATGTAGAAGGAGGTTATGAATTACAGAGTCAAATGCTTTACTGAAGTCAGTATAGATGACATCAGATTGCATTCTATTAAGGAATTCCTCATTTACAACAGAGGTAAATCCCAATAGATTGGTCGAAGTCGACCGACTCTTAAAGAGAGGTTAAAAAGAATTGAAAGAGGTTTAATTATAGAAGAACAGCACTCCTTAAGCATGCAACTAGGAATGTTGTCAGGCCCAGGAGAGAAGGAAGATTTTAGATTGTTAATGGACGAGAGCAGGCAACTATCAGAAAAATAAGGAAAAAAACGCAATTAGAGGATGGGAGATTAAAGGCGTAAAAGAAGTTAGTAGGCAGACTAGGGGAATACGTAGATTGAAAAAAGTTAGCAAAGAGATCGGAAGCAGCCGAGTCCTCACTTACTTTAGTGGTATTAAAGAAAAAGAAGAGGGTAAAGTAAAAGTAGGACCCAAAGGGTTATGCTTAGATCAGCCATATCCCAATCTGTCTTCGTTACTTCTGGAGTTCCCCAGGGTAGTCACCTAGGCCCCCTATTTTTTAATCACTTTATAAATGACCTTCCTTCTTCACTAGCCCATTGTCGTATACTTATGTATGCCGATTATGTGAAACTATTATTGTCTTATAAGGAACCCCCAGATCATACGCTTTTTCAAGATGATTTAAATTCTATGCACAGCTGGTGTTTAACTAATCACTTGAACCTAAATTTTTCTACATGCCTGTTTATAACGTTTAGCAGGGTGACTCCTTACTAAGCCAAGTGTTACATTGACAATATACCTTTAAAACGTATATTGTCAGTCGATGACCTCGGCGATCTTTTTGATAAAAAATTAAGTTTCACACATCATATTTCCACTGTAGTTAATAAAGCTAAGGAAACTCTTGGGTTTATTAATCGCTGGTCTAAGGAATTTAATGATCCATTTGTCACTAAACTTTTTTAAGCATCCCTAGTCCGTCCCATTCTTGAGTATTGTTCATGTGTCTGGTCTCCTCAAATGCTCATAGTCAAGTTTTAAATGAGTAAGTGCAGAAGCAGTTTTTACTCTTCGCGCTTCGTGGACTTAATTGGGACCCTAATATTCGCCTTTCATCTTATACTAACAGACTCTTGCTTCTGAATCTTCCATCCCTTACTAATCGGAGAAGAGTTCTTGGAGTAATCTTCCTCTATAAATTAATAATCGGTGATATCTGCTCCCCATATCTTTTAGAACGCCTTAATTTTAATATTCCCACCAGGACCACTACGTACAACATCCCTTTATCTGTTCCTACATGAACCACTGATTACGCTTTGCACAATCGCTTTCGAATATTATGCGCTAATTATAATGAACATTGTAGATAGATTGACACATCTGTATCCCTCTCCCATCTTAAAACTTCTCTTTACAGCCATCTCCGGTATATCTCTGATTTTCATGGGCAGTAAGAATGGAGCCTCTGTCATTCATTCTTCCCTTTAAATCAGAGATCTTCGTGCTAGCTTTGGCAAATTTTTATTGATCTGGTTGTGTTTATCTGGGTTTTCCGCAACCCTTGCAACAAATGTTGGATCAATTTCTTCGCTTAATATTCCCAGATAAATGGTCTAATTACTATCTTTTTAGACCCCGTATGCTAAAAAAGAGTAGAGGGGTCTATTACACGTCTTTGCCACGCCCCTTACCGCCTCGCAAATCTTAAAAAACTATGGTCACCTAGGAAAAATTAGATTTATTAAGCGAATATATCAGTAACTATAGCACTTAGAAATAACATTTTTGGTGTGCAGGTTGCTAAAGGCAGCATAAATGCATTGTCATTAAAATTGTTGGACTGGCACGCCCTGTTTTCCCATACGAATGAAGTAATTTTCAAACTTCAATGCCATGTTTATGGCATTTGCACTTATCGTACGGTATTGTAATTTGAAATTTGTTTGGAGACAGAGTATCACAAACTATCCTGAAGTCGCATACAAATCGGACAATAAACAAAAAAGCTAGACGCGTAACAAAGTTTACAATTGAACGCAATGTCAATGCATGTGTGCAAGCGAGACAGAAACATATAAACATGTGAGCGAACGTTTTCGCTGGTTGTGTAGCGACAGCGCTGCTCGCGGACGATGCATGCACATGTATGCATACGATACGATAAATCATATATCGATATTCAGTAATTATTAACTCAGTAACTATGGCACTTACGAACACAATTTTTGGTATGCAGGTTGCTTAAGACAGCATGAATGCATTTTCATTAAAATTTTTGGACTGCCACGCCCGTTTGTCCACAAGAATGAAATAATTTTCAAACTTCAATGCCATTTTTAAGGCATATGCACTTATCGTACGGTATTGTAATTTCAAATTCGTTTGGAGACAAAGTAACACAAACTATCCTGAAAGTTGCATACCAATCGGACAATAAACTAAAGAGTTAGACACGTAACGAAGTTAACAATTGCACGCAATATCAATGCATGTGTGCAAGCGAGTTGAAGCATACAAACATGTGAGCGAACGTTTTCGCTGCTTGTGTAGCGACAGCGCTGTTCGCTGTTTGCATACTTACGATAAATCATATATTGATATTCAGTAATTATAATTGCAATATGATATTGAACGCGATAATTGGTCATTATGTCGATATCGTATTTGATTTCAGTTTTTGATAATATCGATGTCGAACGCCATATGTGATTTTATGATATATTTTAAATAATATCGATATTGGCATTTTCTTGACGACTAAAATCTCCATTACATAGTGATGGTTTTGTTTCAAAGTGTTTTATTGCAAATACTATGAGTACGGGGTCTTTTGCAGTCGGCTAGCTCGACTGTAGCCTTTTGTTACTTGTTTAATTTCAGTTTGATTTAATTTAAAATTTTTTTCTAATAATTACTTTTAATAAAATCTAAATCAAAATTTTATATCTATACACTACGTAATCACATAGTTAAATACTCGCGACTGGTTTTAGTCTGCGTTAATAAAAAAATAAATAACAAGTAAAATAGGCTACAGTTGAGCGAGCCGACTGTAAAAGACCCCGTACTCATTCTAGTGCGCGTTTTACCATACAAATAAGTAATTTTCGAACTATTTGTCCTATGGGAGCTATAGGATATAATTGTCCGATCCGGACCAAACTTGGTAAGGATAGTTATAATGGTACCATACACGTAATGTGTTAGTTTGGTTGCAATCGCTCAACTAAAACTTCATGTCTCCATACAAATCACCAATTTTCGACCGATTTGACCTATGGGAGCTATAGGCTATAGTTGTCGGATCCGGACCAAACCTGGGGAGGATAGTTATATTGGTACCAGACACATTATGTGTTAGTTTGGTTGCAATCGCTCTACTAAAACTTCATGCCTCAATACAAATCACGAATTTTCGGCCGATTTGTCCTATGAGAGCTATAGGCTATAGTTGTCCGATTCGGAACAAATTTAGTGAGGATAGTTATATTGGTACCATACACATAATGTGTGAATTTGGTCTCCCTAGCTCTAGTAGTTTTCAAGTTATGGTGATGTGAAAATTGTTTTTTGCAATTTGCGGGGGCGGTAAGGGGCGTGGCAAAGATTTGAAATAAACTTGATCTGCTCGCGAAGCAGACGGACTTTCATTCCAAATTTGGTGGCTCTAGCTCTTGTAGTTTAAAAGATCTAGGTGATCATACAGACGGACGGACAGAGGGACAGACAGACAGACGGACATCGCTATATCGTCTCGGCTGTTGATTCTGATCAAGAATATTGGGGTTTTTAACAGCTTGTGACTATTTAATTGTATTTTTTCTTTTGACATTTATTGGCTGTCACTATTAGCTTGATTTAGAAAAAAAGTGCACGTAATTATACCCGTTACTCGTAGAGTAAAAGGGTATATTGTATTCGTTGGAATGTATGTAACAGGGAGAAGGAGACATGGCAGACCCCATAAAGTATATATATTCTTGATCAGCATGACTAGCCGAGTCGATATAGCCATGTCCGTCTGTCCGTCTGTCCGTCCGTCCGTCTGTCCGTCTGTTTGAACAAAAGGATCTCAGAGACTATATTATATGAATAACTTTTGCGTCGGCCAAGCAATTTTAGTGAAACTCACACAGAATATATTCAATAATGTCAATAATATAAACATGCTGACCAAGTTTCATTCAAATCGGACGACTATATCGTATAGCTCCCATAGGGACGATCGGTCAAAAATACGCTGTAAATATGAATTTGTATGAAAATTTTCTGTATTTCCCAAGTCATCTGAATTAAAATCAATAGGGTCGATTGCCTAAACGATTGTACTATTATTATTATCATATCCCATTGTTAATAATATAATTAAACTGAGTAACGGGCATCCTAAAGTCGCGAGGCGACTATAGCATTCTTTCGTTAGACCCCGTACTCTAAAAAAGAGTATAGGGATCTATTAAGTTTGTCTGAAGCGAAATGTGCGTAACAGGCAGAAGGAGGCTTTTCCGACCACATAAAGTATATATATTCTTGATCAGCATCAACAGCCGAGACGATATGGCGATGTCCGTCTGTCTGTCCGTCTGTATGATCACCTAGATCTTTTAAACTACAAGAGCTAGAGCCACCAAATTTGGAATGAAATTCCGTCTGCTTCGCGAGCAGATCAAGTTTATTTCAAATCTTTTGCCAACCCCTTACCGCCCCCGCAAATTGTAAAAAACTATTTTTAAATCACCATAACTTGAAAACGACTAGAGCTAGGGAGACCAAATTCACATATTATGTGTATGGTACCTATCTAACTATCCTCACTAAATTTGGTCCGGATCGGACAACTATAGCCTATAGCTCCCATAGGACAAATCGGCCGAAAATTCGTGATTTGTATGGAGGCATGAAGTTTTAGTTGAGCGATTGCAACCAAACTAACACATTATGTGTATGGTACCATTATAACTATCCTCACCAAGTTTGGTCCGGATCGGACAACTATAGCCTATAGCTCCCATAGGACAAATCGGTCGAAAATGGGTGATTTGTATGGAGACATAAAGTTTTAGTTGAGCGATTGCAACCAAACTAACACATTATGTGTATGGTACCATTATAACTATCCTCACCAAGTTTGGTCCGGATCGGACAACTATAGCCTATAGCTCCCATAGGACAAATCGGTCTAAAATGGGTGATTTTTATGGAAACATGAAGTTTTAGCTGGGCGATTGCAACCAAACTAACACATTATATGTATGGTACCATTATAACTATCCTCACCAAGTTTGGTCTGGATCGGGCAACTATAGCCTATAGCTCCCATAGGACATATCGTTCGAAAACTACTTATTTGTATGGTAAAACGCGCACTAGAATGAGTACGGGGTCTTTTACAGTCGGCTCGCTCGACTTTAGCCTTTCTTACTTGTTTTGTTTACAATTGTTTGTTTGGCCCTTTTTAGACCCCGTACTCTAAAAATGAGTAGAGGGGTCTATTAAGTTTGTCTGAAGCGAAATGTGCGTAACAGGCAGAAGGAGGCGTGGCCGACCCCATAAAGTATATATATTTTTGATCAGCATCAACAGCCGAGACGATATAGCAATGTCCGTCTGTCCGTCCGTCTGTATGATCACCTAGATCTTTTAAACTACAAGAGCTAGAGCCACCAAATTTGGAATGAAATTCCGTCTGCTTCGCGAGCAGATCAAGTTTATTTCAAATCTTTGCCACGCCCCTTACCGCCCCCGCAAATTGCAAAAAACAATTTTCACATCACCATAACTTGAAAACTACTAGAGCTAGAGAGACCAAATTCACACATTATGTGTATGGTACCAATATTACTATCCTCACCAAGTTTGATCTGGATCGGACGACTATAGCCTTTAGCTCCCATAGGACAAATCGGTCAAAAATAAAAAATTTGTATGAAGACACGTAATGTTAGTTGAGCGATCCCAACCAAACTTACAGAGAATGTGTGAATAATTATTAAAAGTATCCTCTCCAAATTTGGTCCAAATCGGACAACCACTACATATAAAATAAATTAATCAAAAATGCTGAGTTTTATGAATAAATTGTTTGTTTACACTGCTTGCAATAGAAGAAGAACACAAACTGCAGCAAGCAATGCAGTGTGTTAACTAAACAATTATTATAAAAAACTTAACTCTACGTTTAGCTACTGCAACTTCAATAAGGAGCGTGGTCTAGGTAGTAGAGATGCGCGCTTCGTACATGTTGGTTAGCCCGGGGTCCCTGGTTCGAATCCAGTCAGTGACAAATGCTATTTGTTTACTTTTTAAATTTTAATTAATTACATAAATTTCAATGCGGAGTGTGGTCTAAGTAGTAAAGATGCCTGATCTAATTCTTCGCACTTGTATGTGAACCCGGGATCATGGGTTCGAGCGCCGTCAGGGACTGTTAGTGCACTGACGCGTGTGCGTCGAGTCCGTGGTTCGAATCTCGTCAGTGAATTATTTTGATAATTTTTTTTTTTTTATTTCAATTCAAATTAAATTTAAATTTAAATTTAATTTCAAATTGTAAAAACACGGCATATTTTTAAAATAAGCCAAGTAAGGAGATTGTGCATTTAATTGTGTATATATTTACATACATTTGTATATAAAAATGTATGTATACAAAATGTGAATCACTCCGTTTTTCTTGTTTTTCGAATGGAAAATGCGCACTTCTGTGAGTACGGGGTCTTTTACAGTCGGCTCGCTCGACTGTAGCCTTTCTTACTTGTTTAATATGGAGTCCACAAAGAGCATTTCCGTCATATTTTATATTATTATTTCCGTAAAGGAAAAAACGCAAAGCAGGTTGCTAAAAAGTTACGTGATGTCTATATTGATAAAGCCTTAAAAGAAAGACAGTGTCAAAATTGGTTTCGCAAATTCCGTTCTGGAGATTTTTCACCTGAAGATGAGCCACGATCAGGTCGGCTAAATGAAGTTGATGATGGCCAAATCAAAGCATTAATAGATAAAAGCATAATTAGATAGAAGAGAAGTTAAATCACATAAAAAGTCTTGGACTGGTGAAAAAGCTTGATATTTGGGTACCACATGAATTAAAAGAAATTCATTTAACAAACCGCCAGACCACACACATCTTTGATGACCCCGCAAAAGCTGAGACAGCTTGGCTGTTAAGTTTTGATGCATCCACCATATAGCCCTGACCTGCACCATCAGACTACCATTTTTTTCGATTTTTGCAGAACTCCTTAAATGGTAAAAATTTCGGCAACGATGAGGCTATAAAATCGCACTTGGTTCAGTTTTTTGCAGATAAAGGCCAGAAGTTCTATGAGCGTGGAATACAAAATTTGCCGGGAAGATGGCAAAAGGTTATCGAACAAAATGAAAATTATATAATTGATTGAAGTTCGTTCTAAGTTTTATTAAAAATGCATTTATTATCTTTTAAAAAATTTGCAAAGACTTCTTGGGCAACCCAATATATCTACTTTGTGGGGTCGGAAAAGCCTCCTTCTGCCTGTTACGCACATTTCGCTTCAGACAAACTTAATAGACCCCTATACTCTTTTTTAGAGTACGGGGTCTAAAAAAAAAAATTAAATAAATAGCAAAATTGACAGATGGTTAGAAACAACCAGAATCAGAATAGGCAACAACAAACTCAGAGCGTAAGACAGAACCAAAATTATAACAGACAGCAACAAAGTCAAAATGCAAGACAAAATAATTGTGTTAATCAACAGCAAAATTATCAGCAAGCACCACCAGAAGCAATGATAGCAGACAATCTATCAATTTGTTGAAGACTATTCCAAAATTGCTTATCCAGTGATAAGATGTTTACAAAAAGTAATCACAATCAACACATATGACCCACAATTTATTGATGCATTCGAGAATCTCAAAGCTCTCATAAGCTCACATCCAATTTTAAAATATTCAGAATTATTTACAATTACTACAGCTGTCAGTGATTATGCTGTAGGTGCAGTTTTGTCACAACAAGGACATTAATCGAAATAATAGCTGGAATAGATAATAACGAAATATCCATAAAATCCAAAAATTCGGATAGCAATAACAGCTGACAATTAACGTTACCATTCTATAATAAGGTACACACCAGATTACGCAAAGAACACAGAAGATGAAAGAAAATTTAAGGTGACTATTGAGGAATACAAGAAAAACATTTTAAATGAACGAAAAAATACAAGAGAAGACAACAATGAACAAGAAAGCAAAGAACAGCCGAGCCTGACCAAATCGGACAATAAACAAAAGAGCTAGACACGTAACAAAGTTTATAATTAAACGCTATGACACTGCATGTGTGCAAGCGAGATAGAAACATTCAAACATGTGAGCGACCGTTTTCGCTGTTTGTGTAGCGACAGCGCTGGCCGCGGAAGCTGGCCGTGCCGACTAATGATATATGTAAGTATTACATATACACACATGCATATGTGCGTGCATACAAATAATGTCAAATGTATATGTATGTGCATACATACAAGCAGATGTTTTTGTTTAAACGTGTTTTATTGCAAGATTCAATTGATATACTTGGATACAGATTTAATTAAAACAAGTAAGAAAGGCTACAGTCGAGCGAGCCGACTGTAAAAGACCCCGTACTCCTTCTAGTGCGCGTTTTCCATACAAATCACCAATTTTCGACCGATTTGACCTATGGGAGCTATAGGCTATAGTTGTCCGATCCGGACCAAACGTGGTAAGGATAGTTATAATGGTACCATACACATAATGTGTTAGTTTGGTTGCAATCGCTCAACTAAAACTTCATGTCTCCATACAAATCACCCATTTTCGACCGATTTGTCCTATGGGAGCTATAGGCTACAGTTGTCCGATCCGGACCAAACTTGATGAGGATAGTTATAATGGTACCATACACGTAATGTGTTAGTTTGGTTGCAATCGCTTAACTAAAACTTCATGTCTCCATACAAATCACACATTTTCGACCGATTTGTCCTATGGGAGCTATAGGCTATAGTTGTCCGATCCGGACCAAACTTGGTGAGGATAGTTATAATGGTACCATACACATAATGTGTTAGTTTCGTTGCAATCGCTCACCTAAAACTTCATGTCTCCATACAAATCACCCATTTTCGACCGATTTGACCTATGGGAGCTATAGGCTATAGTTGTCCGATCCGGACCAAACTTGGTGAGGATAGTTATAATGGTACCATATACATAATGTGTTAGTTTGGTTGCAATCGCTCAACTAAAACTTCATGTCTCCATACAAATCACTCATTTTCGACCGATTTGTCCTATGGGAGCTATAGGCTATAGTTGTCCGATCCGGACCAAACTTGGTGAGGATAGTCATAATGGTACCATACACATAATGTGTTAGTTTCGTTGCAATCGCTCACCTAAAACTTCATGTCTCCATACAAATCACCCATTTTCGACCGATTTGACCTATGGGAGCTATAGGCTACAGTTGTCCGATCCAGACCAAACTTGGTGAGGATAGTTATAATGGTACCATACACATAATGTGTGAATTTGGTCTCTCTAGCTCTAATCGTTTTCAAGTTATGGTGATGTGAAAATAGTTTTTTACAATTTGCGGGGGCGGTAAGGGGCGTGGCAAAGATTTGAAATAAACTTGATCTGCTCGCGAAGCAGACGGAATTTCATTCCAAATTTGGTGGCTCTAGCTCTTATAGTTTAGAAGATCCAGGTGTTCATACAGACGGACGGACAGACGGACAGACGGACATTGCTATATCGTCTCGGCTGTTGATGCTGATCAAGAATATATATACTTTATGGGGTCGGAAAAGCCTCCTTCTGCCTGTTACGCACATTTCGCTTCAGACAAACTTAATAGACCCCTCTACTCTTTTTTAGAGTACGGGGTCTAATGATCGGGAATAAAATGCAGAGAGTCTTCTACGTTCTGGCGTACTCGACTGTACTTTTCTTTCTTATTTATTTCGATACTTTGATTTAAAGTTGGATTGATGATTGTTAGTAGGATGGCCATAACTAATAGTTTGCTTATTTGACCTGAAACTAGTTATTATATTTACTTTTATTAATTTTCTTCCCGCCTTTTAAACTTCGATTTATAATGACTTACTTTTCTTCCTCTATTAGTTTCTTCAAAATGCTTTTCGTCAATTTGGTTAATTTGTCCTGTTTTCCTGAAAGGATTAGTAGTTTTTGATTTTTCTAAAGGAGCTTGTCTATATCTTGTAAGGAACCGTTCTAGCTGGGGTACAGATCTCAGTCTGTCCAGGGCTCGAATCTTACAAGAAATTTGTAATATTCGCGGAGACGCTGTAGACGGGGATGACCAGGCTGTGGAGGGACTCAGACTAACGAGGAAGAGGGGAGGGCGACTCGAAATCGAAGCGGGGGGCACCGCCGCTGCTCTCTACGAGTGGCCAAGTCGCTCCGCAAGATCAAAGCGAGGGCGCCGAGGTACTCGGGCGGCCGCCGCTGTTCCCGACGGAAGCGCTGGGTGGAGGGGGAGTAGTGCTAATGCGAGATCTAAACGGGAGGGCGCCGCCGTTGTTCTCAGCGATTCACTGCACATAGAAGGAAGGGGGAGAGTGCGGATGCGAGATCTAAACGGGGGGCGCCACCGTTGTTCTCAGCGAATCACTGCACATAGAAGGGAGGGGGGAAGTCTTGCGAAAGTGGGATCGCGACTCTGGAGCGCCAAGAGCCCCCAAACCTTTTCAGCGGAAGACAACAACGTTGATTCGCGAGGGTAGGGTGTGACTCCAGGTGCGCCGTAGAGACACCACTGTACCCAAGCGAAACGGGAAAATGACTGGGGATCGGGAGTGGATTGGGAATTTCTGTCACACTTCTGCTTTCTCACATATGCACAATAATGGATAACAGCACTTTACTTTTATTCATTCTCTTCTTTATTCTATTAACTTTCGCTCTCGCCCTAAAGTCGCACTGGCCCTAACGGTTCTACTTACTGTAGCTTGTCGCTTCGTCGCTTGAGTGCGCACGTCTATCCTCTTTCGCTCCCGATCACAAAGTGCTGGCCACGCTCTCGATCGGGTAGCCCGGAAGCTGCCCTGATGCAACTCCACCACGAAAGCTCCCTCTTCACCACAGAGCTTTCGTGCAGGGTTGAGTAGTAGGGAATTGGGGGTGCAAAAATGGTGAGCAAGTGAGCAGGAGCAAAGAGCAAATCCAATAAGAATATGAGAAACCAATATGAAAAATGGGTGATTCTAATAAGAATATGTGAAATTTTGTATGAAAATTGAGAAAAATTTAGTTAGAAATTGCTCACGAGGGAGCAAAAATATGAGCAAGTGAGCAGGAGCAAGGAGCAAATTGCTCACGAGGAGCAAAAATATGAGTAAGTGAGTAGGAGTAAAGAGCAAATCCAATTGATTTTTAGATATTCAGTACTAGAGTGAGCAGCGAGCAGGAGCAATGAGCAAATTGCTCATGAGGAGCAAAAATGGTGAGCAAGTGAGCAGGAGCAAGGAGCAAATTGCTCACGAGGAGCAAAAATATGAGCAAGTGAGCAGGAGCAAAGAGCAAACTAATTGATTTTTGTCCCATTCAGTACTAGAGTGAGCAGCGAGCAGGAGCAAAGAGCAATTGCGAAGCATCAACAACCACCACCGATCAACAACCACCTTTTACTCTCTCTTTTTCCTCTCTCTCATGAAAACAACCACCTTTTTCTCTCTCAAGTGAAAAACAACCACCTTTTCCTACACAAGATCGCTGTAAAAACCCGTTTCTGGGTAGGTTTGCTCACCGTGTATAACCAATGAGGTTTATGGGTGGTTTTTCTTTTCAGCATTTTTAAAACCGGTTTTTGGTTGGGTGAGTTTTCCCTTGATCACCATCAGGCCCGTAAGTGCGTAGTTTTCCTATTAATTTCCAAACCGGTTTTTGGTATGTGGGTGAGTTTTCCTGATCACCTGGTAGACCCTGGTAGGGCAAGTGTGAAAGAAAATATTCCTATTGCATACAGGGACAGTTTTTCAGCATGTATTTTAACTAAAAAAATAAACGTCATATTTTGTTTTCTTTTTTTTTTTTTTTTTTTTTTTGTTTTTTGCTTTTTCTTTATTATGAGAA
>JAEIGM010000353.1:0-36231 GCA_018903735.1 Drosophila cardini
CTAGAGGTCTTAGAGGATTTTAGACGTTATTTTCGAATCCTCACATTTCGGGCCTTGATCTTAGCTATCTCTGTCAAAACTCAACCGATTTTGAATCGGAATACCATTTAATTCAATAATTTTCATTTATATCGACTCTGCATCAAAATAATCTTGATTTCGTCAATTTAAAATTTTTTCATTTATTTTTTGTTTTTGCATTTTCTGGCGTTTCTAGAGGTCTTAGAGGATTTTAGACGTTATTTTCGAATCCTCACATTTCGGGCCTTGATCTTAGCTATCTCTGTCAAAACTCAACCGATTTTGAATCGGAATACCATTTAATTCAATAATTTTCATTTATATCGACTCTGCATCAAAATAATCTTGATTTCGTCAATTTAAAATTTTTTCATTTATTTTTTGTTTTTGCATTTTCTGGCGTTTCTAGAGGTCTTAGAGGATTTTAGACGTTATTTTCGAATCCTCACATTTCGGGCCTTGATCTTAGCTATCTCTGTCAAAACTCAACCGATTTTGAATCGGAATACCATTTAATTCAATAATTTTCATTTATATCGACTCTGCATCAAAATAATCTTGATTTCGTCAATTTAAAATTTTTTTCATTTATTTTTTGTTTTTGCATTTTCTGGCGTTTCTAGAGGTCTTAGACGATTTTAGACGTTATTTTCGAATCCTCACATTTCGGGCCTTGATCTTAGCTATCTCTGTCAAAACTCAACCGATTTTGAATCGGAATACCATTTAATTCAATAATTTTCATTTATATCGACTCTGCATCAAAATAATCTTGATTTCGTCAATTTAAAATTTTTTCATTTATTTTTTGTTTTTGCATTTTCTGGCGTTTCTAGAGGTCTTAGAGGATTTTAGACGTTATTTTCGAATCCTCACATTTCGGGCCTTGATCTTAGCTATCTCTGTCAAAACTCAACCGATTTTGAATCGGAATACCATTTAATTCAATAATTTTCATTTATATCGACTCTGCATCAAAATAATCTTGATTTCGTCAATTTAAAATTTTTTCATTTATTTTTTGTTTTTGCATTTTCTGGCGTTTCTAGAGGTCTTAGAGGATTTTAGACGTTATTTTCGAATCCTCACATTTCGGGCCTTGATCTTAGCTATCTCTGTCAAAACTCAACCGATTTTGAATCGGAATACCATTTAATTCAATAATTTTCATTTATATCGACTCTGCATCAAAATAATCTTGATTTCGTCAATTTAAAATTTTTTCATTTATTTTTTGTTTTTGCATTTTCTGGCGTTTCTAGAGGTCTTAGAGGATTTTAGACCTTATTTTCGAATCCTCACATTTCGGGCCTTGATCTTAGCTATCTCTGTCAAAACTCAACCGATTTTGAATCGGAATACCATTTAATTCAATAATTTTCATTTATATCGACTCTGCATCAAAATAATCTTGATTTCGTCAATTTAAAATTTTTTCATTTATTTTTTGTTTTTGCATTTTCTGGCGTTTCTAGAGGTCTTAGACGATTTTAGACGTTATTTTCGAATCCTCACATTTCGGGCCTTGATCTTAGCTATCTCTGTCAAAACTCAACCGATTTTGAATCGGAATACCATTTAATTCAATAATTTTCATTTATATCGACTCTGCATCAAAATAATCTTGATTTCGTCAATTTAAAATTTTTTCATTTATTTTTTGTTTTTGCATTTTCTGGCGTTTCTAGAGGTCTTAGACGATTTTAGACGTTATTTTCGAATCCTCACATTTCGGGCCTTGATCTTAGCTATCTCTGTCAAAACTCAACCGATTTTGAATCGGAATACCATTTAATTCAATAATTTTCATTTATATCGACTCTGCATCAAAATAATCTTGATTTCGTCAATTTAAAATTTTTTCATTTATTTTTTGTTTTTGCATTTTCTGGCGTTTCTAGAGGTCTTAGAGGATTTTAGACGTTATTTTCGAATCCTCACATTTCGGGCCTTGATCTTAGCTATCTCTGTCAAAACTCAACCGATTTTGAATCGGAATACCATTTAATTCAATAATTTTCATTTATATCGACTCTGCATCAAAATAATCTTGATTTCGTCAATTTAAAATTTTTTTCATTTATTTTTTGTTTTTGCATTTTCTGGCGTTTCTAGAGGTCTTAGAGGATTTTAGACGTTATTTTCGAATCCTCACATTTCGGGCCTTGATCTTAGCTATCTCTGTCAAAACTCAACCGATTTTGAATCGGAATACCATTTAATTCAATAATTTTCATTTATATCGACTCTGCATCAAAATAATCTTGATTTCGTCAATTTAAAATTTTTTCATTTATTTTTTGTTTTTGCATTTTCTGGCGTTTCTAGAGGTCTTAGAGGATTTTAGACCTTATTTTCGAATCCTCACATTTCGGGCCTTGATCTTAGCTATCTCTGTCAAAACTCAACCGATTTTGAATCGGAATACCATTTAATTCAATAATTTTCATTTATATCGACTCTGCATCAAAATAATCTTGATTTCGTCAATTTAAAATTTTTTCATTTATTTTTTGTTTTTGCATTTTCTGGCGTTTCTAGAGGTCTTAGACGATTTTAGACGTTATTTTCGAATCCTCACATTTCGGGCCTTGATCTTAGCTATCTCTGTCAAAACTCAACCGATTTTGAATCGGAATACCATTTAATTCAATAATTTTCATTTATATCGACTCTGCATCAAAATAATCTTGATTTCGTCAATTTAAAATTTTTTCATTTATTTTTTGTTTTTGCATTTTCTGGCGTTTCTAGAGGTCTTAGAGGATTTTAGACGTTATTTTCGAATCCTCACATTTCGGGCCTTGATCTTAGCTATCTCTGTCAAAACTCAACCGATTTTGAATCGGAATACCATTTAATTCAATAATTTTCATTTATATCGACTCTGCATCAAAATAATCTTGATTTCGTCAATTTAAAATTTTTTCATTTATTTTTTGTTTTTGCATTTTCTGGCGTTTCTAGAGGTCTTAGACGATTTTAGACGTTATTTTCGAATCCTCACATTTCGGGCCTTGATCTTAGCTATCTCTGTCAAAACTCAACCGATTTTGAATCGGAATACCATTTAATTCAATAATTTTCATTTATATCGACTCTGCATCAAAATAATCTTGATTTCGTCAATTTAAAATTTTTTTCATTTATTTTTTGTTTTTGCATTTTCTGGCGTTTCTAGAGGTCTTAGACGATTTTAGACGTTATTTTCGAATCCTCACATTTCGGGCCTTGATCTTAGCTATCTCTGTCAAAACTCAACCGATTTTGAATCGGAATACCATTTAATTCAATAATTTTCATTTATATCGACTCTGCATCAAAATAATCTTGATTTCGTCAATTTAAAATTTTTTTCATTTATTTTTTGTTTTTGCATTTTCTGGCGTTTCTAGAGGTCTTAGACGATTTTAGACGTTATTTTCGAATCCTCACATTTCGGGCCTTGATCTTAGCTATCTCTGTCAAAACTCAACCGATTTTGAATCGGAATACCATTTAATTCAATAATTTTCATTTATATCGACTCTGCATCAAAATAATCTTGATTTCGTCAATTTAAAATTTTTTCATTTATTTTTTGTTTTTGCATTTTCTGGCGTTTCTAGAGGTCTTAGAGGATTTTAGACGTTATTTTCGAATCCTCACATTTCGGGCCTTGATCTTAGCTATCTCTGTCAAAACTCAACCGATTTTCAATCGGAATACCATTTAATTCAATAATTTTCATTTATATCGACTCTGCATCAAAATAATCTTGATTTCGTCAATTTAAAATTTTTTCATTTATTTTTTGTTTTTGCATTTTCTGGCGTTTCTAGAGGTCTTAGACGATTTTAGACGTTATTTTCGAATCCTCACATTTCGGGCCTTGATCTTAGCTATCTCTGTCAAAACTCAACCGATTTTCAATCGGAATACCATTTAATTCAATAATTTTCATTTATATCGACTCTGCATCAAAATAATCTTGATTTCGTCAATTTAAAAATTTTTTTCATTTATTTTTTGTTTTTGCATTTTCTGGCGTTTCTAGAGGTCTTAGACGATTTTAGACGTTATTTTCGAATCCTCACATTTCGGGCCTTGATCTTAGCTATCTCTGTCAAAACTCAACCTATTTTGAATCAGAATACCATTTAATTCAATAATTTTCATTTATATCGACTCTGCATCAAAATAATCTTGATTTCGTCAATTTAAAATTTTTTTAATTTATTTTTTGTTTTTGCATTTTCTGGCGTTTCTAGAGGTCTTAGACGATTTTAGACGTTATTTTCGAATCCTCACATTTCGGGCCTTGATCTTAGCTATCTCTGTCAAAACTCAACCTATTTTGAATCAGAATACCATTTAATTCAATAATTTTCATTTATATCGACTCTGCATCAAAATAATCTTGATTTCGTCAATTTAAAATTTTTTTCATTTATTTTTTGTTTTTGCATTTTCTGGCGTTTCTAGAGGTCTTAGAGGATTTTAGACGTTATTTTCGAATCCTCACATTTCGGGCCTTGATCTTAGCTATCTCTGTCAAAACTCAACCGATTTTGAATCGGAATACCATTTAATTCAATAATTTTCATTTATATCGACTCTGCATCAAAATAATCTTGATTTCGTCAATTTACAATTTTTTCATTTAATTTTTTGTTTTTGCATTTTCTGGCGTTTCTAGAGGTCTTAGAGGATTTTAGACGTTATTTTCGAATCCTCACATTTCGGGCCTTGATCTTAGCTATCTCTGTCGAAACTCAACCGATTTTCAATCGGAATACCATTTAATTCAATAATTTTCATTTATATCGACTCTGCATCAAAATAATCTTGATTTCGTCAATTTAAAATTTTTTCATTTATTTTTTGTTTTTGCATTTTCTGGCGTTTCTAGAGGTCTTAGACGATTTTAGACGTTATTTTCGAATCCTCACATTTCGGGCCTTTATTTTAACTATTTTTTTAAAAAACTCAACCGATTTTCAATCGGAATACCATTTAATTCAATAATTTTCATTTATATCGACTCTGCATCAAAATAATCTTGATTTCGTAAGTTTACAATTTTTACATTTATTTTTTGTTTTTGCATTTTCTGGCGTTTCTAGAGGTCTTAGAGGATTTTAGACGTTATTTTCGAATCCTCACATTTCGGGCCTTGATCTTAGCTATCTCTGTCGAAACTCAACCGATTTTGAATCGGAATACCGTTTAATTCAATAATTTTCATTTATATCGACTCTGCATCAAAATAATCTTGATTTCGTCAATTTAAAATTTTTTCATTTATTTTTTGTTTTTGCATTTTCTGGCGTTTCTAGAGGTCTTAGAGGATTTTAGACGTTATTTTCGAATCCTCACATTTCGGGCCTTGATCTTGGCTATCTCTGTCAAAACTCAACCGATTTTCAATCGGAATACCATTTAATTCAATAATTTTCATTTATATCGACTCTGCATCAAAATAATCTTGATTTCGTCAATTTAAAATTTTTTCATTTATTTTTTGTTTTTGCATTTTCTGGCGTTTCTAGAGGTCTTAGACGATTTTAGACGTTATTTTCGAATCCTCACATTTCGGGCCTTGATCTTAGCTATCTCTGTCAATCTAGAGGTCTTAGAGGATTTTAGACCTTATTTTCGAATCCTCACATTTCGGGCCTTGATCTTGGCTATCTCTGTCAAAACTCAACCGATTTTGAATCGGAATACCATTTAATTCAATAATTTTCATTTATATCGACTCTGCATCAAAATAATCTTGATTTCGTCAATTTAAAATTTTTTAATTTATTTTTTGTTTTTGCATTTTCTGGCGTTTCTAGAGGTCTTAGACGATTTTAGACGTTATTTTCGAATCCTCACATTTCGGGCCTTGATCTTAGCTATCTCTGTCAAAACTCAACCGATTTTCAATCGGAATACCATTTAATTCAAAAATTTTCATTTATATCGACTCTGCATCAAAATAATCTTGATTTCGTCAATTAAAAATTTTTCATTTATTTTTTGTTTTTGCATTTTCTGGCGTTTCTAGAGGTCTTAGAGGATTTTAGACGTTATTTTCGAATCCTCACATTTCGGGCCTTGATCTTGGCTATCTCTGTCAAAACTCAACCGATTTTGAATCAGAATACCATTTAATTCAATAATTTTCATTTATATCGACTCTGCATCAAAATAATCTTGATTTCGTCAATTTAAAATTTTTTCATTTATTTTTTGTTTTTGCATTTTCTGGCGTTTCTAGAGGTCTTAGAGGATTTTAGACGTTATTTTCGAATCCTCACATTTCGGGCCTTGATCTTGGCTATCTCTGTCAAAACTCAACCGATTTTGAATCGGAATACCATTTAATTCAATAATTTTCATTTATATCGACTCTGCATCAAAATAATCTTGATTTCGTCAATTAAAAATTTTTTCATTTATTTTTTTTTTTTGCATTTTCTGGCGTTTCTAGAGGTCTTAGAGGATTTTAGACGTTATTTTCGAATCCTCACATTTCGGGCCTTGATCTTAGCTATCTCTGTCAAAACTCTACCGATTTTGAATCGGAATACCATTTAATTCAATAATTTTCATTAATATCGACTCTGCATCAAAATAATCTTGATTTCGTCAATTTAAAATTTTTTCATTTAATTTTTTGTTTTTACATTTTCTGGCGTTTCTAGAGGTCTTAGACGATTTTAGACGTTATTTTCGAATCCTCACATTTCAGGCCTTGATCTTAGCTATCTCTGTCAAAACTCAATTTTCATTTATATCGACTCTGCATCAAAATAATCTTGATTTCGTCAATTTAAAATTTATTCATTTATTTTTTGTTTTTGCATTTTCTGGCGTTTCTAAAGGTCTTAGAGGATTTTAGACCTTATTTTCGAATCCTCACATTTCAGGCCTTGATCTTAGCTATCTCTGTCAAAACTCAACCGATTTTGAATCGGAATACCATTTAATTCAATAATTTTCATTTATATCGACTCTGCATCAAAATAATCTTGATTTCGTCAATTTAAAATTTTTTCATTTATTTTTTGTTTTTGCATTTTCTGGCGTTTCTAGAGGTCTTAGAGGATTTTAGACCTTATTTTCGAATCCTCACATTTCGGGCCTTGATCTTAGCTATCTCTGTCAAAACTCAACCGATTTTGAATCGGAATACCGTTTAATTCAATAATTTTCTTTTATATCGACTCTGCATCAAAATAAAATTCGTTATTTTCGAATCATCACATTTCGGGCCTTGATCTTAGCTATCTCTGTCAAAACTCAACCGATTTTCAATCGGAATACCATTTAATTCAATAATTTTCATTTATATCGACTCTGCATCAAAATAATCTTGATTTCGTCAATTTAAAATTTTTTCATTTATTTTTTGTTTTTGCATTTTCTGGCGTTTCTAGAGGTCTTAGACGATTTTAGACGTTATTTTCGAATCCTCACATTTCGGGCCTTGATCTTAGCTATCTCTGTCAAAACTCAACCGATTTTGAATCGGAATACCATTTAATTCAATAATTTTCATTTATATCGACTCTGCATCAAAATAATCTTGATTTCGTCAATTTAAAATTTTTTCATTTATTTTTTGTTTTTGCATTTTCTGGCGTTTCTAGAGGTCTTAGAGGATTTTAGACGTTATTTTCGAATCCTCACATTTCGGGCCTTGATCTTAGCTATCTCTGTCGAAACTCAACCGATTTTGAATCGGAATACCATTTAATTCAATAATTTTCATTTATATCGACTCTGCATCAAAATAATCTTGATTTCGTCAATTTAAAATTTTTTTCATTTATTTTTTGTTTTTGCATTTTCTGGCGTTTCTAGAGGTCTTAGAGGATTTTAGACGTTATTTTCGAATCCTCACATTTCGGGCCTTGATCTTAGCTATCTCTGTCAAAACTCAACCGATTTTGAATCAGAATACCATTTAATTCAATAATTTTCATTTATATCGACTCTGCATCAAAATAATCTTGATTTCGTCAATTTACAATTTTTTCATTTAATTTTTTGTTTTTGCATTTTCTGGCGTTTCTAGAGGTCTTAGAGGATTTTAGACGTTATTTTCGAATCCTCACATTTCGGGCCTTGATCTTAGCTATCTCTGTCAAAACTCAACCGATTTTGAATCGGAATACCATTTAATTCAATAATTTTCATTTATATCGACTCTGCATCAAAATAATCTTGATTTCGTCAATTTAAAATTTTTTCATTTATTTTTTGTTTTTGCATTTTCTGGCGTTTCTAGAGGTCTTAGAGGATTTTAGACGTTATTTTCGAATCCTCACATTTCGGGCCTTGATCTTAGCTATCTCTGTCAAAACTCAACCGATTTTGAATCGGAATACCATTTAATTCAATAATTTTCATTTATATCGACTCTGCATCAAAATAATCTTGATTTCGTCAATTTAACATTTTTTCATTTATTTTTTGTTTTTGCATTTTCTGGCGTTTCTAGAGGTCTTAGACGATTTTAGACGTTATTTTCGAATCCTCACATTTCGGGCCTTGATCTTAGCTATCTCTGTCAAAACTCAACCGATTTTGAATCGGAATACCATTTAATTCAATAATTTTCATTTATATCGACTCTGCATCAAAATAATCTTGATTTCGTCAATTTAAAATTTTTTCATTTATTTTTTGTTTTTGCATTTTCTGGCGTTTCTAGAGGTCTTAGACGATTTTAGACGTTATTTTCGAATCCTCACATTTCGGGCCTTGATCTTAGCTATCTCTGTCAAAACTCAACCGATTTTGAATCGGAATACCATTTAATTCAATAATTTTCATTTATATCGACTCTGCATCAAAATAATCTTGATTTCGTCAATTTAAAATTTTTTCATTTATTTTTTGTTTTTGCATTTTCTGGCGTTTCTAGAGGTCTTAGACGATTTTAGACGTTATTTTCGAATCCTCACATTTCGGGCCTTGATTTTAGCTATCTCTGTCAAAACTCAACCGATTTTGAATCGGAATACCATTTAATTCAATAATTTTCATTTATATCGACTCTGCATCAAAATAATCTTGATTTCGTCAATTAAAAATTTTTTCATTTATTTTTTGTTTTTGCATTTTCTGGCGTTTCTAGAGGTCTTAGACGATTTTAGACGTTATTTTCGAATCCTCACATTTCGGGCCTTGATCTTAGCTATCTCTGTCAAAACTCAACCGATTTTGAATCGGAATACCATTTAATTCAATAATTTTCATTTATATCGACTCTGCATCAAAATAATCTTGATTTCGTCAATTTAAAATTTTTTCATTTATTTTTTGTTTTTGCATTTTCTGGCGTTTCTAGAGGTCTTAGAGGATTTTAGACGTTATTTTCGAATCCTCACATTTCGGGCCTTGATCTTAGCTATCTCTGTCAAAACTCAACCGATTTTGAATCGGAATACCATTTAATTCAATAATTTTCATTTATATCGACTCTGCATCAAAATAATCTTGATTTCGTCAATTTAAAATTTTTTCATTTATTTTTTGTTTTTGCATTTTCTGGCGTTTCTAGAGGTCTTAGAGGATTTTAGACCTTATTTTCGAATCCTCACATTTCGGGCCTTGATCTTAGCTATCTCTGTCAAAACTCAACCGATTTTGAATCGGAATACCATTTAATTCAATAATTTTCATTTATATCGACTCTGCATCAAAATAATCTTGATTTCGTCAATTTAAAATTTTTTCATTTATTTTTTGTTTTTGCATTTTCTGGCGTTTCTAGAGGTCTTAGAGGATTTTAGACGTTATTTTCGAATCCTCACATTTCGGGCCTTGATCTTAGCTATCTCTGTCAAAACTCAACCGATTTTGAATCGGAATACCATTTAATTCAATAATTTTCATTTATATCGACTCTGCATCAAAATAATCTTGATTTCGTCAATTTAAAATTTTTTCATTTATTTTTTGTTTTTGCATTTTCTGGCGTTTCTAGAGGTCTTAGAGGATTTTAGACCTTATTTTCGAATCCTCACATTTCGGGCCTTGATCTTAGCTATCTCTGTCAAAACTCAAACGATTTTGAATCGGAATACCATTTAATTCAATAATTTTCATTTATATCGACTCTGCATCAAAATAATCTTGATTTCGTCAATTTAAAATTTTTTTCATTTATTTTTTGTTTTTGCATTTTCTGGCGTTTCTAGAGGTCTTAGACGATTTTAGACGTTATTTTCGAATCCTCACATTTCGGGCCTTGATCTTGGCTATCTCTGTCAAAACTCAACCGATTTTGAATCGGAATACCATTTAATTCAATAATTTTCATTTATATCGACTCTGCATCAAAATAATCTTGATTTCGTCAATTTAAAATTTTTTCATTTATTTTTTGTTTTTGCATTTTCTGGCGTTTCTAGAGGTCTTAGACGATTTTAGACGTTATTTTCGAATCCTCACATTTCGGGCCTTGATCTTAGCTATCTCTGTCAAAACTCAACCGATTTTCAATCGGAATACCATTTAATTCAATAATTTTCATTTATATCGACTCTGCATCAAAATAATCTTGATTTCGTCAATTAAAAATTTTTTCATTTATTTTTTGTTTTTGCATTTTCTGGCGTTTCTAGAGGTCTTAGACGATTTTAGACGTTATTTTCGAATCCTCACATTTCGGGCCTTGATCTTAGCTATCTCTGTCAAAACTCAACCGATTTTGAATCGGAATACCATTTAATTCAATAATTTTCATTTATATCGACTCTGCATCAAAATAATCTTGATTTCGTCAATTTAAAATTTTTTCATTTATTTTTTGTTTTTGCATTTTCTGGCGTTTCTAGAGGTCTTAGAGGATTTTAAACGTTTTTTTCGAATCCTCACATTTCAGGCCTTGATTTTAGCTATCTCTGTCAAAACTCAACCGATTTTGAATCAGAATACCATTTAATTCAATAATTTTCATTTATATCGACTCTGCATCAAAATAATCTTGATTTCGTCAATTTTAAATTTTTTCATTTATTTTTTGTTTTTGCATTTTCTGGCGTTTCTAGAGGTCTTAGAGGATTTTAGACGTTATTTTCGAATCCTCACATTTCGTGCCTCGATCTTGGCTATCTCTGTCAAAACTCAACCGATTTTGAATCGGAATACCATTTAATTCAATAATTTTCATTTATATCGACTCTGCATCAAAATAATCTTGATTTCGTCAATTTAAAATTTTTTCATTTATTTTTTGTTTTTGCATTTTCTGGCGTTTCTAGAGGTCTAAGAGGATTTTAGACGTTATTTTCGAATCCTCACATTTCGGGCCTTGATCTTGGCTATCTCTGTCAAAACTCAACCGATTTTGAATCGGAATACCATTTAATTCAATAATTTTCATTTATATCGACTCTGCATCAAAATAATCTTGATTTCGTCAATTTAAAATTTTTTCATTTATTTTTTGTTTTTGCATTTTCTGGCGTTTCTAGAGGTCTTAGAGGATTTTAGACGTTATTTTCGAATCCTCACATTTCGGGCCTTGATCTTAGCTATCTCTGTCAAAACTCAACCGATTTTGAATCGGAATACCATTTAATTCAATAATTTTCATTTATATCGACTCTGCATCAAAATAATCTTGATTTCGTCAATTTAAAATTTTTTCATTTATTTTTTGTTTTTGCATTTTCTGGCGTTTCTAGAGGTCTTAGACGATTTTAGACGTTATTTTCGAATCCTCACATTTCGGGCCTTGATCTTAGCTATCTCTGTCAAAACTCAACCGATTTTGAATCGGAATACCATTTAATTCAATAATTTTCATTTATATCGACTCTGCATCAAAATAATCTTGATTTCGTCAATTTAAAATTTTTTCATTTATTTTTTGTTTTTGCATTTTCTGGCGTTTCTAGAGGTCTTAGAGGATTTTAGACGTTATTTTCGAATCCTCACATTTCGGGCCTTGATCTTAGCTATCTCTGTCAAAACTCAACCGATTTTGAATCGGAATACCATTTAATTCAATAATTTTCATTTATATCGACTCTGCATCAAAATAATCTTGATTTCGTCAATTTAAAATTTTTTCATTTATTTTTTGTTTTTGCATTTTCTGGCGTTTCTAGAGGTCTTAGAGGATTTTAGACGTTATTTTCGAATCCTCACATTTCGGGCCTTGATCTTGGCTATCTCTGTCAAAACTCAACCGATTTTGAATCGGAATACCATTTAATTCAATAATTTTCATTTATATCGACTCTGCATCAAAATAATCTTGATTTCGTCAATTTAAAATTTTTTCATTTATTTTTTGTTTTTGCATTTTCTGGCGTTTCTAGAGGTCTTAGAGGATTTTAGACGTTATTTTCGAATCCTCACATTTCGGGCCTTGATCTTAGCTATCTCTGTCAAAACTCAACCGATTTTGAATCGGAATACCATTTAATTCAATAATTTTCATTTATATCGACTCTGCATCAAAATAATCTTGATTTCGTCAATTTAAAATTTTTTCATTTATTTTTTGTTTTTGCATTTTCTGGCGTTTCTAGAGGTCTTAGAGGATTTTAGACCTTATTTTCGAATCCTCACATTTCGGGCCTTGATCTTAGCTATCTCTGTCAAAACTCAACCGATTTTGAATCGGAATACCATTTAATTCAATAATTTTCATTTATATCGACTCTGCATCAAAATAATCTTGATTTCGTCAATTTAAAATTTTTTTCATTTATTTTTTGTTTTTGCATTTTCTGGCGTTTCTAGAGGTCTTAGACGATTTTAGACGTTATTTTCGAATCCTCACATTTCGGGCCTTGATCTTGGCTATCTCTGTCAAAACTCAACCGATTTTGAATCGGAATACCATTTAATTCAATAATTTTCATTTATATCGACTCTGCATCAAAATAATCTTGATTTCGTCAATTTAAAATTTTTTCATTTATTTTTTGTTTTTGCATTTTCTGGCGTTTCTAGAGGTCTTAGACGATTTTAGACGTTATTTTCGAATCCTCACATTTCGGGCCTTGATCTTAGCTATCTCTGTCAAAACTCAACCGATTTTCAATCGGAATACCATTTAATTCAATAATTTTCATTTATATCGACTCTGCATCAAAATAATCTTGATTTCGTCAATTAAAAATTTTTTCATTTATTTTTTGTTTTTGCATTTTCTGGCGTTTCTAGAGGTCTTAGACGATTTTAGACGTTATTTTCGAATCCTCACATTTCGGGCCTTGATCTTAGCTATCTCTGTCAAAACTCAACCGATTTTGAATCGGAATACCATTTAATTCAATAATTTTCATTTATATCGACTCTGCATCAAAATAATCTTGATTTCGTCAATTTAAAATTTTTTCATTTATTTTTTGTTTTTGCATTTTCTGGCGTTTCTAGAGGTCTTAGAGGATTTTAGACGTTTTTTTCGAATCCTCACATTTCGGGCCTTGATTTTAGCTATCTCTGTCAAAACTCAACCGATTTTGAATCAGAATACCATTTAATTCAATAATTTTCATTTATATCGACTCTGCATCAAAATAATCTTGATTTCGTCAATTTAAAATTTTTTCATTTATTTTTTGTTTTTGCATTTTCTGGCGTTTCTAGAGGTCTTAGAGGATTTTAGACGTTATTTTCGAATCCTCACATTTCGTGCCTCGATCTTGGCTATCTCTGTCAAAACTCAACCGATTTTGAATCGGAATACCATTTAATTCAATAATTTTCATTTATATCGACTCTGCATCAAAATAATCTTGATTTCGTCAATTTAAAATTTTTTCATTTATTTTTTGTTTTTGCATTTTCTGGCGTTTCTAGAGGTCTAAGAGGATTTTAGACGTTATTTTCGAATCCTCACATTTCGGGCCTTGATCTTGGCTATCTCTGTCAAAACTCAACCGATTTTGAATCGGAATACCATTTAATTCAATAATTTTCATTTATATCGACTCTGCATCAAAATAATCTTGATTTCGTCAATTTAAAATTTTTTCATTTATTTTTTGTTTTTGCATTTTCTGGCGTTTCTAGAGGTCTTAGAGGATTTTAGACGTTATTTTCGAATCCTCACATTTCGGGCCTTGATCTTGGCTATCTCTGTCAAAACTCAACCGATTTTGAATCGGAATACCATTTAATTCAATAATTTTCATTTATATCGACTCTGCATCAAAATAATCTTGATTTCGTCAATTTAAAATTTTTTTCATTTATTTTTTGTTTTTGCATTTTCTGGCGTTTCTTGAGGTCTTAGACGATTTTAGACGTTATTTTCGAATCCTCACATTTCGGGCCTTGATCTTAGCTATCTCTGTCAAAACTCAACCTATTTTGAATCAGAATACCATTTAATTCAATAATTTTCATTTATATCGACTCTGCATCAAAATAATCTTGATTTCGTCAATTTAAAATTTTTTCATTTATTTTTTGTTTTTGCATTTTCTGGCGTTTCTAGAGGTCTTAGAGGATTTTAGACGTTTTTTTCGAATCCTCACATTTCGGGCCTTGATCTTAGCTATCTCTGTCAAAACTCAACCGATTTTGAATCGGAATACCATTTAATTCAATAATTTTCATTTATATCGACTCTGCATCAAAATAATCTTGATTTCGTCAATTTAAAATTTTTTCATTTATTTTTTGTTTTTGCATTTTCTGGCGTTTCTAGAGGTCTTAGAGGATTTTAGACGTTATTTTCGAATCCTCACATTTCGGGCCTTGATCTTAGCTATCTCTGTCAAAACTCAACCGATTTTGAATCGGAATACCATTTAATTCAATAATTTTCATTTATATCGACTCTGCATCAAAATAATCTTGATTTCGTCAATTTAAAATTTTTTCATTTATTTTTTGTTTTTGCATTTTCTGGCGTTTCTTGAGGTCTTAGACGATTTTAGACGTTATTTTTTAATCCTCACATTTCGGGCCTTAATTTTATTTTTTTTTTGTCAAAACTCAACCGATTTTGAATCGGAATACCATTTAATTCAATAATTTTCATTTATATCGACTCTGCATCAAAATAATCTTGATTTCGTCAATTTAAAATTTTTTCATTTATTTTTTGTTTTTGCATTTTCTGGCGTTTCTAGAGGTCTTAGAGGATTTTAGACGTTATTTTCGAATCCTCACATTTCGGGCCTTGATCTTAGCTATCTCTGTCAAAACTCAACCGATTTTGAATCGGAATACCATTTAATTCAATAATTTTCATTTATATCGACTCTGCATCAAAATAATCTTGATTTCGTCAATTTAAAATTTTTTCATTTATTTTTTGTTTTTGCATTTTCTGGCGTTTCTAGAGGTCTTAGAGGATTTTAGACGTTATTTTCGAATCCTCACATTTCGGGCCTTGATCTTAGCTATCTCTGTCAAAACTCAACCGATTTTGAATCGGAATACCATTTAATTCAATAATTTTCATTTATATCGACTCTGCATCAAAATAATCTTGATTTCGTCAATTTAAAATTTTTTCATTTATTTTTTGTTTTTGCATTTTCTGGCGTTTCTAGAGGTCTTAGAGGATTTTAGACGTTATTTTCGAATCCTCACATTTCGGGCCTTGATCTTAGCTATCTCTGTCAAAACTCAACCGATTTTGAATCGGAATACCATTTAATTCAATAATTTTCATTTATATCGACTCTGCATCAAAATAATCTTGATTTCGTCAATTTAAAATTTTTTCATTTATTTTTTGTTTTTGCATTTTCTGGCGTTTCTAGAGGTCTTAGAGGATTTTAGACGTTATTTTCGAATCCTCACATTTCGGGCCTTGATCTTAGCTATCTCTGTCAAAACTCAACCGATTTTGAATCGGAATACCATTTAATTCAATAATTTTCATTTATATCGACTCTGCATCAAAATAATCTTGATTTCGTCAATTTAAAATTTTTTCATTTATTTTTTGTTTTTGCATTTTCTGGCGTTTCTAGAGGTCTTAGAGGATTTTAGACGTTATTTTCGAATCCTCACATTTCGGGCCTTGATCTTAGCTATCTCTGTCAAAACTCAACCGATTTTGAATCGGAATACCATTTAATTCAATAATTTTCATTTATATCGACTCTGCATCAAAATAATCTTGATTTCGTCAATTTAAAATTTTTTCATTTATTTTTTGTTTTTGCATTTTCTGGCGTTTCTAGAGGTCTTAGAGGATTTTAGACGTTATTTTCGAATCCTCACATTTCGGGCCTTGATCTTAGCTATCTCTGTCAAAACTCAACCGATTTTGAATCGGAATACCATTTAATTCAATAATTTTCATTTATATCGACTCTGCATCAAAATAATCTTGATTTCGTCAATTTAAAATTTTTTCATTTATTTTTTGTTTTTGCATTTTCTGGCGTTTCTAGAGGTCTTAGAGGATTTTAGACGTTATTTTCGAATCCTCACATTTCGGGCCTTGATCTTAGCTATCTCTGTCAAAACTCAACCGATTTTGAATCGGAATACCATTTAATTCAATAATTTTCATTTATATCGACTCTGCATCAAAATAATCTTGATTTCGTCAATTTAAAATTTTTTCATTTATTTTTTGTTTTTGCATTTTCTGGCGTTTCTAGAGGTCTTAGACGATTTTAGACGTTATTTTCGAATCCTCACATTTCGGGCCTTGATCTTAGCTATCTCTGTCAAAACTCAACCGATTTTGAATCGGAATACCATTTAATTCAATAATTTTCATTTATATCGACTCTGCATCAAAATAATCTTGATTTCGTCAATTTAAAATTTTTTCATTTATTTTTTGTTTTTGCATTTTCTGGCGTTTCTAGAGGTCTTAGACGATTTTAGACGTTATTTTCGAATCCTCACATTTCGGGCCTTGATCTTAGCTATCTCTGTCAAAACTCAACCGATTTTGAATCGGAATACCATTTAATTCAATAATTTTCATTTATATCGACTCTGCATCAAAATAATCTTGATTTCGTCAATTTAAAATTTTTTCATTTATTTTTTGTTTTTGCATTTTCTGGCGTTTCTAGAGGTCTTAGACGATTTTAGACGTTATTTTCGAATCCTCACATTTCGGGCCTTGATCTTAGCTATCTCTGTCAAAACTCAACCGATTTTGAATCGGAATACCATTTAATTCAATAATTTTCATTTATATCGACTCTGCATCAAAATAATCTTGATTTCGTCAATTTAAAATTTTTTCATTTATTTTTTGTTTTTGCATTTTCTGGCGTTTCTAGAGGTCTTAGAGGATTTTAGACGTTATTTTCGAATCCTCACATTTCGGGCCTTGATCTTAGCTATCTCTGTCAAAACTCAACCGATTTTGAATCGGAATACCATTTAATTCAATAATTTTCATTTATATCGACTCTGCATCAAAATAATCTTGATTTCGTCAATTTAAAATTTTTTCATTTATTTTTTGTTTTTGCATTTTCTGGCGTTTCTAGAGGTCTTAGAGGATTTTAGACGTTATTTTCGAATCCTCACATTTCGGGCCTTGATCTTAGCTATCTCTGTCAAAACTCAACCGATTTTGAATCGGAATACCATTTAATTCAATAATTTTCATTTATATCGACTCTGCATCAAAATAATCTTGATTTCGTCAATTTAAAAATTTTTTTCATTTATTTTTTGTTTTTGCATTTTCTGGCGTTTCTAGAGGTCTTAGAGGATTTTAGACGTTATTTTCGAATCCTCACATTTCGGGCCTTGATCTTAGCTATCTCTGTCAAAACTCAACCGATTTTGAATCGGAATACCATTTAATTCAATAATTTTCATTTATATCGACTCTGCATCAAAATAATCTTGATTTCGTCAATTTAAAATTTTTTCATTTATTTTTTGTTTTTGCATTTTCTGGCGTTTCTAGAGGTCTTAGAGGATTTTAGACGTTATTTTCGAATCCTCACATTTCGGGCCTTGATCTTAGCTATCTCTGTCAAAACTCAACCGATTTTGAATCGGAATACCATTTAATTCAATAATTTTCATTTATATCGACTCTGCATCAAAATAATCTTGATTTCGTCAATTTAAAATTTTTTTCATTTATTTTTTGTTTTTGCATTTTCTGGCGTTTCTAGAGGTCTTAGACGATTTTAGACGTTATTTTCGAATCCTCACATTTCGGGCCTTGATCTTAGCTATCTCTGTCAAAACTCAACCGATTTTGAATCGGAATACCATTTAATTCAATAATTTTCATTTATATCGACTCTGCATCAAAATAATCTTGATTTCGTCAATTTAAAATTTTTTCATTTATTTTTTGTTTTTGCATTTTCTGGCGTTTCTAGAGGTCTTAGAGGATTTTAGACGTTATTTTCGAATCCTCACATTTCGGGCCTTGATCTTAGCTATCTCTGTCAAAACTCAACCGATTTTGAATCGGAATACCATTTAATTCAATAATTTTCATTTATATCGACTCTGCATCAAAATAATCTTGATTTCGTCAATTTAAAATTTTTTCATTTATTTTTTGTTTTTGCATTTTCTGGCGTTTCTAGAGGTCTTAGAGGATTTTAGACGTTATTTTCGAATCCTCACATTTCGGGCCTTGATCTTAGCTATCTCTGTCAAAACTCAACCGATTTTGAATCGGAATACCATTTAATTCAATAATTTTCATTTATATCGACTCTGCATCAAAATAATCTTGATTTCGTCAATTTAAAAATTTTTTCATTTATTTTTTGTTTTTGCATTTTCTGGCGTTTCTAGAGGTCTTAGAGGATTTTAGACGTTATTTTCGAATCCTCACATTTCGGGCCTTGATCTTAGCTATCTCTGTCAAAACTCAACCGATTTTGAATCGGAATACCATTTAATTCAATAATTTTCATTTATATCGACTCTGCATCAAAATAATCTTGATTTCGTCAATTTAAAATTTTTTCATTTATTTTTTGTTTTTTGCATTTTCTGGCGTTTCTAGAGGTCTTAGAGGATTTTAGACGTTATTTTCGAATCCTCACATTTCGGGCCTTGATCTTAGCTATCTCTGTCAAAACTCAACCGATTTTGAATCGGAATACCATTTAATTCAATAATTTTCATTTATATCGACTCTGCATCAAAATAATCTTGATTTCGTCAATTTAAAATTTTTTCATTTATTTTTTGTTTTTGCATTTTCTGGCGTTTCTAGAGGTCTTAGAGGATTTTAGACGTTATTTTCGAATCCTCACATTTCGGGCCTTGATCTTAGCTATCTCTGTCAAAACTCAACCGATTTTGAATCGGAATACCATTTAATTCAATAATTTTCATTTATATCGACTCTGCATCAAAATAATCTTGATTTCGTCAATTTAAAATTTTTTTCATTTAATTTTTTGTTTTTGCATTTTCTGGCGTTTCTAGAGGTCTTAGAGGATTTTAGACGTTATTTTCGAATCCTCACATTTCGGGCCTTGATCTTAGCTATCTCTGTCAAAACTCAACCGATTTTGAATCGGAATACCATTTAATTCAATAATTTTCATTTATATCGACTCTGCATCAAAATAATCTTGATTTCGTCAATTTACAATTTTTTCATTTATTTTTTTGTTTTTGCATTTTCTGGCGTTTCTAGAGGTCTTAGAGGATTTTAGACGTTATTTTCGAATCCTCACATTTCGGGCCTTGATCTTAGCTATCTCTGTCAAAACTCAACCGATTTTGAATCGGAATACCATTTAATTCAATAATTTTCATTTATATCGACTCTGCATCAAAATAATCTTGATTTCGTCAATTTAAAATTTTTTTCATTTAATTTTTTGTTTTTGCATTTTCTGGCGTTTCTAGAGGTCTTAGAGGATTTTAGACGTTATTTTCGAATCCTCACATTTCGGGCCTTGATCTTAGCTATCTCTGTCAAAACTCAACCGATTTTGAATCGGGAATACCATTTAATTCAATAATTTTCTATTTATATCGACTCTGCATCAAAATAATCTTGATTTCGTCAATTTAAAAAAATTTTCATTTATATTTTGTTTTTGCATTTTCTGGCGTTTCTAGAGGTCTTAGATGAAAAAAAAAAAAAAAAAAAAAAAATCGCTGAAAAATCGCAACTGATTTTGAATCGGAATAACATTTAATTCAATAATTTTCATTTATATCGACTCTGCATCAAAATAATCTTGATTTCGTCAATTTAAAATTTTTTCATTTATTTTTTGTTTTTGCATTTTCTGGCGCTTCTAGAGGTCTTAGAGGATTTTAGACGTTATTTTCGAATCCTCACATTTCGGGCCTTGATCTTAGCTATCTCTGTCAAAACTCAACCGATTTTGAATCGGAATACCATTTAATTCAATAATTTTCATTTATATCGACTCTGCATCAAAATAATCTTGATTTCGTCAATTTAAAATTTTTTCATTTATTTTTTGTTCTTGCATTTTCTTGCTTCTAGAGGTCTTAGAGGATTTTAGACGTTATTTTCGAATCCTCACATTTCGGGCCTTGATCTTAGCTATCTCTGTCAAAACTCAACCGATTTTGAATCGGAATACCATTTAATTCAATAATTTTCATTTATATCGACTCTGCATCAAAATAATCTTGATTTCGTCAATTTAAAAATTTTTTCATTTACTTTTTTGTTTTTGCACTTTCTAAGGTTTCTCGAGGTCTAGAGGATCCTCGAATTATTTCGAATCCTCACATTTCGGGCCTTGATCTTAGCTATCTCTGTCAAAACTCAACTGGGAATTTGAATCTGAATAGAATTAAGCGATCTAATAATTTTCATTTATATCGACTCTGCATCAAAATAATCTTGATTTCGTCATTCTAAAAAATTTTTCATTTATTTTTTGTTTTTGCATTTTTCTGGCGTTTCTAGAGGTCTTAGAGGTGATTTAGACGTCTTTTCGAATCTTACATTGGGGACCTGATCTTAGCTATCTCTGTCAAAACCCATCCGATTTTGAATCGGAATACCATTTAATTCAATAATTTTCATTTATATCGACTCTGCATCAAAATAATCTTGATTTCGTCAATTTAAAATTTTTTCATTTATTTTTTGTTTTTTGGCATTTTCTTATGTCTTAGAGGTCTTAGAGGATTTTAGACGTATTTTTAATCTCTTTACATTTAGGCCGGATCTTAGCTTATTCTACAAACTCAACTGATTAAATTTGGACACCTATTTAATTCAATAATTTTCATTTATATCGACCCCTGGGTATCGTACAATTTTGATTATTAATCGGGACGCGATGATGAGCCAGATGCCATGTTTTCAGAGGCTTCCGAGGACGGGACGTTATTTTCGAATCCTCACCTGGGGGCCGGGATTTTAGCTTATCTTCGTCGAAACTCAACCGATTTTAAATCGGTTCATCATTTAATTCAATACTTTTTTATTTTATATCGACCCCCGCATCAAAATAATCTTGATTTTGCCAATTTAAAATTTTTTCATTTATTTTTTGTTTTTGTATTTTTCTGAAATTTGTAGAGGTCTTAGAGGATTTTAGACGTTATTTTCGAATCCTCACATTTCGGGCCTTGATCTTAGCTATCTCTGTCAAAACTCAACCGATTTTGAATCGGAATACCCATTGATCCACGAATGTAAATTCTATCGACTTTGCATCAAAATAATTTGATTTCGTCAAAATAAACAATTTTTTCATTTAATTTTTTGTTTTTGCATTTTCTGGCGTTTCTAGAGGTCTTAGAGGATTTTTAGACGTTATTTTCTGAATCCTCACATTTCGGGCCTTGATCTTAGCTATCTCTGTCAAAACTCAACCGATTTTGAATCGGAATAATTATTTAATTCAATAATTTTCATTTATATCGACTCTGCATCAAAATAATCTTTGATTTCGCCAATTAAAATTTATTCATTTATTTTTGCCTTTTGCATTTTCTGCCGTTTTCTAGAGTAATTTTAGAGGATTTTAGACGTTATTTTCGGAATCCTCACATTTCGGGCCTTGATCTTAGCTATCTCTGTCAAAACTCAACCGATTTTGAATCGGAATACCATTTAATTCAATAATTTTCTATTTATATCGACCCTGCATCAAAATAATCTTGATTTCGTCAATTTAAAATTTTTTCATTTATTTTTGTTTTTGCATTTTCTCATGTTTCTTGTGAGGTCTTAGAGGATTTTAGAATATTTTCGAACCACATTTCAGGCCTTGACGGAAGCCATCTCTGTCAAATCCAAACTGATTTGGAATCGGAATGCCATTTAATTCAATAATTAAATTGAGATTGACTCTGCATCAAAATTTCAATTCAAGATTTCAGTCAATTTAAAATTTTTTCATTTATTTTTTGTTTTATATTTTTTCAAGTGTTTCGAGAGGTCTTGGAGGATTTAGACTTTATTGAATCTTTATATTTTCAGGCTTCTTGATTTTAGCTATCTCTGTCAAAACTCAACCGATTTTGAATCGGAATACCATTTAATTCAATAATTTTCATTTATATCGACTCTGCATCAAAATAATCTTGATTGGTCAATTTAAAATTTTTTCATTTAATTTTTTTGTTTTTTGCATTTTCTGGCGTTTCTAGAGGTCTTGGAGGATTTTAGACGTTATTTTCGAATCCTCACATTTCGGGCCTTGATCTTAGCTATCTCTGTCAAACTCAACCGATTTTGAATCGGAATACCATTCAATTCAATAATTTTCATTTATATCGACTCTGCATCAAAATAATCTTGATTTCGTCAATTTAAAATTTTTTCATTTATTTTTTGTTTTTGCATTTTCTGGCGTTTCTAGAGGTCTTAGACGTTTTTAGACGTTATTTTCGAATCCTCACATTTCGGGCCTTGATCTTAGCTATCTCTGTCAAAACTCAACCGATTTTGAATCGGAATACCATTTAATTCAATAATTTTCATTTATATCGACTCTGCATCAAAATAATCTTGATTTCGTCAATTTGAAATTTTTTCATTTATTTTTTGTTTTTGCATTTTCTGGCGTTTCTAGAGGTCTTAGAGGATTTTAGACGTTATTTTCGAATCCTCACATTTCGGGCCCTGATCTTAGCTATCTCTGTCGAAACTCAACCGATTTTGAATCGGAATACCATTTAATTCAATAATTTTCATTTATATCGACTCTGCATCAAAATAATCTTGATTTCGTAAATTTAAAATTTTTTCATTTATTTTTTGTTTTTGCATTTTCTGGCGTTTCTAGAGGTCTTAGAGGATTTTAGACGTTATTTTCGAATCCTCACATTTCGGGCCTTGATCTTAGCTATCTCTGTCAAAACTCAACCGATTTTGAATCGGAATACCATCTAATTCAATAATTTTCATTTATATCGACTCTGCATCAAAATAATCTTGATTTCGTCAATTTACAATTTTTTCATTTAATTTTTTGTTTTTGCATTTTCTGGCGTTTCTAGAGGTCTTAGAGGATTTTAGACGTTATTTTCGAATCCTCACATTTCGGGCCTTGATCTTAGCTATCTCTGTCAAAACTCAACCGATTTTTGAATCAGAATACCATTTAATTCCAATAACCTTTCATTTATATCGACTCTGCATCAAAATAATCTTGATTTCGTAAATTTAAAATTTTTTCATTTATTTTTTGTTTTTTGCATTTTCTGGCGTTTCTAGAGGTCTTAGAGGATTTTAGACGTTATTTTCGAATCCTCACATTTCGGGCCTTGATCTTAGCTATCTCTGTCAAAACTCAACCGATTTTGAATCGGAATACCATTTAATTCAATAATTTTCATTTATATCGACTCTGCATCAAAATAATCTTGATTTCGTCAATTTAAAATTTTTTCATTTTTTTTTGTTTTTGCATTTTCTGGCGTTTCTAGAGGTCTTAGAGGATTTTAGACGTTATTTTCGAATCCTCACATTTCGGGCCTTGATCTTAGCTATCTCTGTCAAAACTCAACCGATTTTGAATCGGAATACCATTTAATTCAATAATTTTCATTAATATCGACTCTGCATCAAAATAATCTTGATTTCGTCAATTTAAAATTTTTTCATTTATTTTTTGTTTTTGCATTTTCTGGCGTTTCTAGAGGTCTTAGAGGATTTTAGACGTTATTTTCGAATCCTCACATTTCGGGCCTTGATCTTAGCTATCTCTGTCAAAACTCAACCGATTTTGAATCGGACTACCATTTAATTCAATAATTTTCATTTATATCGACTCTGCATCAAAATAATCTTGATTTCGTCAATTTAAAATTTTTTCATTTATTTTTTGTTTTTGCATTTTCTGGCGTTTCTAGAGGTCTTAGAGGATTTTAGACGTTATTTTCGAACCCTCACATTTCGGGCCTTGATCTTAGCTATCTCTGTCGAAACTCAACCGATTTTGAATCGGAATACCATTTAATTCAATAATTTTCGTTTATATCGACTCTGCATCAAAATAATCTTGATTTCGTCAATTTAAAAATTGATTCATTTATTTTTTTGTTTTGCATTTTCTGGCGTTTCTAGAGGTCTTAGACGATTTAGACGTTATTTTCGAATCCTCCATTTCGGGCTTTGATCTTAGCTATCTCTGTCAAACTCAACCGATTTTGAATCGGAATACCATTTAATTCAATAATTTTCATTTATATCGACTCTGCATCAAAATAACTCTTGATTTCGTCAATTTTAAAAATTTTTTCATTTATTTTTTGTTTTTGCATTTTCTGGCGTTTCTAGAGGTCTTAGAGGATTTTAGACCTTATTTTCTGAATCCTCACATTTCGGGCCTTGATCTTAGCTATCTCTGTCAAAACTCAACCGATTTTGAATCGGAATACCATTTAATTCAATAATTTTCATTTATATCGACTCTGCATTAAAACAATCCTGATTTCGTCAATTTAAAATTTTTCATTTATTTTTTGTTTTTGCATTTTCTGGCGTTTCTAGAGGTCTTAGAGGATTTTAGACGTTATTTTCGAATCCTCACATTTCGGGCCTTGATCTTAGCTATCTCTGTCAAAACTCAACCGATTTTGAATCTGAATACCATTTAATTCAATAATTTTCATTTATATCGACTCTGCATCAAAATAATCTTGATTTCGTCAATTTAAAATTTTTTCATTTATTTTTTGTTTTTGCATTTTCTGGCGTTTCTAGAGGTCTTAGAGGATTTTAGACGTTATTTTCGAATCCTCACATTTCAGGCCTTGATCTTAGCTATCTCTGTCAAAACTCAACCGATTTTGAATCGGAATACCATTTAATTCAATAATTTTCATTTATATCGACTCTGCATCAAAATAATCTTGATTTCATAAATTTAAAATTTTGTCATTTATTTTTTGTTTTTGCATTTTCTGGCGTTTCTAGAGGTCTTAGAGGATTTTCGACGTTATTTTCGAATCCTCACATTTCGGGCCTTGATCTTAGCTATCTCTGTCAAAACTCAACCGATTTTGAATCGGAATACCATTTAATTCAATAATTTTCATTTATATCGACTCTGCATCAAAATAATCTTGATTTCGTCAATTTAAAATTTTTTTCATTTATTTTTGTTTTTGCATTTTCTGGCGTTTCTAGAGGTCTTAGAGGATTTTGGACGTTATTTTCGAATCCCTCACATTTCGGGCCATGATCTAAGCTATCTCTGTCAAAACTCAACCGATTTTGAATCGGAATACCATTTAATTCAATAATTTTCATTTATATCGACTCTGCATCAAAATAATCTTGATTTCGTCAATTTAAAATTTTTTCATTTATTTTTTGTTTTTGCATTTTCTGGCGTTTCTAGAGGTCTTAGAGGATTTTAGACGTTATTTTCGAATCCTCACATTTCGGGCCTTGATCTTGGCTATCTCTGTCAAAACTCAAACCGATTTTGAATCGGAATACCATTTAATTCAATAATTTTCATTTATATCGACTCTGCATCAAAATAATCTTGATTTCGTAAATTTAAAATTTTGTCATTTATTTTTTTGTTTTTGCATTTCTGGCGTTTCTAGAGGTCTTAGAGGATTTTAGACGTTATTTTCGAATCCTCACATTTCGGGCCTTGATCTTAGCTATCTCTGTCGAAACTCAACCGATTTTGAATCGGAATACCATTTAATTCAATAATTTTCATTTATATCGACTCTGCACCAAAATAATCTTGATTTCGTCAATTTAAAATTTTTTCATTTATTTTTTGTTTTTGCATTTTCTGGCGTTTCTAGAGGTCTTAGAGGATTTTAGACGTTATTTTCGAATCCTCACATTTCGGGCCTTGATCTTAGCTATCTCTATCAAAACTCAACCGATTTTGAATCGGAATACCATTTAATTCAATAATTTTCATTTATATCGACTCTGCATCAAAATAATCTTGATTTCGTCAATTTAAAATTTTTTTCATTTATTTTTTGTTTTTGCATTTTCTGGCGTTTCTAGAGGCTTAGAGATTTTAGACGTTATTTTCGAATCCTCACATTTCGGGCCTTGATCTTAGTTATCTCTGTCAAAACTCAACCGATTTTGAATCGGAATACCATTTCATTCAATAATTTTCATTTATATCGACTCTGCATCAAAATAATCTTGATTTCGTCAATTTAAAATTTTTTTCATTTATTTTTTGTTTTTGCATTTTCTGGCGTTTCTAGAGGTCTTAGAGGATTTTAGACGTTATTTTCGAATCCTCACATTTCGGGCCTTGATCTTAGCTATCTCTGTCAAAACTCAACCGATTTTGAATCGGAATACCATTTAATTCAATAATTTTCATTTATATCGACTCTGCATCAAAACAATCTTGATTTCGTCAATTTAAAATTTTTTCATTTATTTTTTGTTTTTGCATTTTCTGGCGTTTCTAGAGGTCTTAGAGGATTTTAGACGTTATTTTCGAATCCTCACATTTCGGGCCTTGATCTTAGCTATCTCTGTCAAAACTCAACCGATTTTGAATCGGAATACCATTTAATTCAATAATTTTCATTTATATCGACTCTGCATCAAAATAATCTTAATTTCGTCAATTTAAAATTTTTTCATTTATTTTTTGTTTTTGCATTTTCTGGCGTTTCTAGAGGTCTTAGAGGATTTTAGACGTTATTTTCGAATCCTCACATTTCAGGCCTTGATCTTGGCTATCTCTGTCAAAACTCAACCGATTTTGAATCGGAATACCATTTAATTCAATAATTTTCATTTATATCGACTCTGCATCAAAATAATCTTGATTTCGTCAATTTAAAATTTTTAGACCCCGTACTCTAAAAAAAGAGTAGAGGGGGTCTATGAAAGTTTGTCTGAAGCGAAATGTGCGTAACGAGGCAGAAGGAGGCGTGGCCGACCCCATAAAGTATATATATTCTTGATCAGCATCAACAGCCGAGTCGTTTAGGGGTGGCCGGCCGGCCGGCCGGCCGTCCGTCCGTATGAACACCTGGATCTTTTAAACTACAAAAGCTAGAGCCACCCAATTTTAGGAATGAAAGTCCGTCATTATGTCAGGCAGATCAAGTTTATTTCAAATCTTTGCCACGCCCCTTACCGCCCCCGCCCCTTGCAAATAAAACTATGGTCACCTAGGAAAAAAAGTATGTTTTTAGCGAATATCTCAGTCCAACCATTAGGAATACCATGTTTTAGGCAGGTTGCTAGGGACAGCATAATGCATTGTTTTTTGTCAAAACCGCCCCGTTTTCCCACACGAATGAAATAATTTTCAAACTTCAATGCCATTTTTAAGGCATTTGCACTTATCGTACGGTATTGTAATTTCAAAATCGTTTGGAGACAAAGTATCACAAACTATCCTGAAGTTGCAGTACAAATCGGACAATAAACAAAAAGAGCTAGACACGTAACAAAGTTTACAATTGCACGCAATGTCAATGCATGTGTGCAAGCAAGACAGAAGCATGTAAACATGTGAGCGAACGTTTTCGCTGCTTGTGTAGCGACAGCGCTGCTCGCGGACGATGCATGCACATGTATGCATACGATACGATACAGCGCATATCGATATTCAAGCACGATAGTAATTATAATTGCGATTTGGACATTGAATCCGATATTACGTCACTATGTCCATATCTATAGCGTATTTGAATTCAGTTGTTGATAATATTATCGATATTTGATTTGATGTGATATTTTATTGATATCGATATCGGAATTTTTTTTGAGATTTGCATCCCTATTACAAACTGATGGTTTTGTTTCAGAGTTTTTTTGTTACAACTACTAGGTCGGGACTGTTCTTTTCCGCTCGCTAGCTCGACTGTAGCCTTTCTTACTTGTTTCATTTATTTTTTTTTTTTTGCATTTCCTGGCGTTTCTAGAGGTCTTAGACGATTTTTAAACGTTATTTTCGAATCCTCACATTTCGGGCCTTAATCTTAACTATCTCTATCAAAACTCAACCGATTTTGAATCGGAATACCATTTAATTCAATAATTTTCATTTATATCGACTCTGCATCAAAAAATAATCTTGATTTCGTCACTTTAAAATTTTTTCATTTATTTTTTGTTTTTGCATTTTCTGGCGTTTCTAGAGGTCTTAGACGATTTTAGACGTTATTTTCGAATCCTCACATTTCGGGCCTTGATCTTAGCTATCTCTGTCAAAACTCAACCGATTTTGAATCGGAATACCATTTAATTCAATAATTTTCATTTATATCGACTCTGCATCAAAATAATCTTGATTTCGTCAATTTAAAATTTTTTCATTTATTTTTTGTTTTTGCATTTTCTGGCGTTTCTAGAGGTCTTAGAGGATTTTAGACGTTATTTTCGAATCCTCACATTTCGGGCTTTGATCTTAGCTATCTTTGTCAAAACTCACCGATTTTGATCGAATACCATTTAATTCAATAATTTTCATTTATATCGACTCTGCATCAAAATAATCATGATTTCGTCAATTGTAAAATTTTTCATTTATTTTTTGTTTTTTGCATTTTCTGGCGTTTCTAGAGGTCTTAGAGGATTTTAGACCTTTTTTTCGAATCCTCACATTTCGGGCCTTGATCTTAGCTATCTCTGTCAAAACTCAACCGATTTTGAATCGGAATACCATTTAATTCAATAATTTTCATTTATATCGACTCTGCATCAAAATAATCTTGATTTCGTCAATTTAAAATTTTTTCATTTATTTTTTGTTTTTGCATTTTCTGGCGTTTCTAGAGGTCTTAGAGGTTTTTAGACGTTATTTTCGAATCCTCACATTTCGGGCCTTGATCTTAGCTATCTCTGTCAAAACTCAACCGATTTTGAATCGGAATACCATTTAATTCAATAATTTTCATTTATATCGACTCTGCATCAAAATAATCTTGATTTCGTCAATTTAAAATTTTTTTCATTTATTTTTTGTTTTTTGCATTTTCTGGCGTTTCTAGAGGTCTTAGAGGATTTTAGACGTTATTTTCGAATCCTCACATTTCAGGCCTTGATCTTAGCTATCTCTGTCAAAACTCAACCGATTTTGAATCGGAATACCATTTAATTTAATAATTTTCATTTATATCGACTCTGCATCAAAATAATCTTGATTTCGTCAATTTAAAATTTTTTCATTTATTTTTTGTTTTTGCATTTTCTGGCGTTTCTAGAGGTCTTAGACGATTTTAGACGTTATTTTCGAATCCTCACATTTCGGGCCTTGATCTTAGCTATCTCTGTCAAACTCAACCGATTTTGAATCGGAATACCATTTAATTCAATAATTTTCATTTATATCGACTCTGCATCAAAATAATCTTGATTTCGTCAATTTAAAATTTTTTCATTTATTTTTGTTTTTGCATTTTCTGGCGTTTCTAGAGGTCTTAGTGGATTTTAGACCTTATTTTCGAATCCTCACATTTCGGGCCTTGATCTTAGCTATTTCTGTCAAAACTCAACCGATTTTGAATCGGAATACCATTTAATTCAATAATTTTCATTTATATCGACTCTGCATCAAAATAATCTTGATTTCGTCAATTTAAAATTTTTTCATTTATTTTTTGTTTTTGCATTTTCTGGCGTTTCTAGAGGTCTTAGAGGATTTTAGACGTTATTTTCGAATCCTCACATTTCGGGCCTTGATCTTAGCTATCTCTGTCAAACTCAACCGATTTTGAGTCGGAATACCATTTAATTCAATAATTTTCATTTATATCGACTCTGCATCAAAATAATCTTGATTTCGTCAATTTAAAATTTTTTCATTTATTTTTTGTTTTTGCATTTTCTGGCGTTTTTAGAGGTCTTAGAGGATTTTAGACGTTATTTTCGAATCCTCACATTTCAGGCCTTGATCTTAGCTATCTCTGTCAAAACTCAACCGATTTTGAATCGGAATACCATTTAATTCAATAATTTTCATTTATATCGACTCTGCATCAAAATAATCTTGATTTCGTCAATTTAAAATTTTTCATTTATTTTTTTTTTTTTGCATTTTCTGTCGCGTTTCTCAGAGGTCTTAGACGATTTTAGACGTTATTTTCGAATCCTCACATTTCAGGTCTTGATCTTAACTATCTCTGTCAAAACTCAACCGATTTTGAATCGGAATACCATTTAATTCAATAATTTTCATTTATATCGACTCTGCATCAAAATAATCTTGATTTCGTCAATTTAAAATTTTTTCATTTATTTTTTGTTTTTGCATTTTCTGGCGTTTCTTAGAGGTCTTAGATGGATTTTAGGCCTTATTTTCGAATCCTCACATTTCGGGCCTTGATCTTAGCTATCTCTGTCAAAACTCAACCGATTTTGAATCGGAATACCATTTAATTCAATAATTTTCATTTATATCGACTCTGCATCAAAATAATCTTGATTTCGTCAATTTAAAATTTTTTCATTTATTTTTTTTTTTTTGCATTTTCTGGCGTTTCTAGAGGTCTTAGTGGATTTTAGACCCATTTTCGAATCCTCACATTCGGGCCTTGATATTAGCTATCTCTGTCAAAAAACTCAACCGATTTTGAATCGGAATACCATATAATTCAATATTTTCATTTATATCGACTCTGCATCAAAATATTCTTGATTTCGTCAATTTAAAATTTTTTTCATTTATTTTTTGTTTTTGCATTTTCTGGCGTTTCTAGAGGTCTTAGACGATTTTAGACGTTATTTTCGAATCCTCACCTTTCGGGCCTTGATCTTAGCTATCTCTGTCAAAACTCAACCGATTTTGAATTTGAAATACCATTTAATTCAATAATTTTCATTTATATCTGACTCTGCATCAAAATAATCTTGATTTCCGTCAATTTAAAATTTTTTCATTTATTTTTTGTTTTTGCATTTTCTGGCGTTTCTAGAGGTCTTAGAGGATTTTAGACGTTATTTTCGAATTCTCCCCCATTTCCAGACGTCTTGATCTTACTATCTCTGTCGAATCTCAATTGATTTTGGAATCGGAAGATCCATTTAATTCAATAATTTTCTATTTATATCGACTCTGCATCAAAATAATTCTTGATTTCGTCAATTTAAAATTTTTCATTTATCTTTTTGTTTTTGCATTTTCTGGCGTTTCTAGAGGTCTTCGAGGATTTTTGGACGTCTATCTTGCCGAATCCTCACATTTCCCTTGAGGCCTTGATCTGCCAGCTATCTCTGTCAAAACTCAACCGATTTTGAATCGGAATACCATTTAATTCAATAATTTTCATTTATATCAGACTCTGCATCAGAAATAATCTTGATTTCGTCAATTTAAAAATTTTTCATTTCTTTTTTTGTTTTTGCATTTTCTGTTTCTTCTAGAGGTCTTAGTGGAGTTTAGACTTTATTTTCGAATCCTCACATTTCGGGCCTTGATCTTAGCTATCTCTGTCAAAACTCAACCGATTTTGAATCGGAATACCATTTTATTCAATAATTTTCATTTATATCGACTCTGCATCAAAATATTCTTGATTTCGTCAATTTAAAATTTTTTCATTTATTTTTTGTTTTTGCATTTTCTGGCGTTTCTAGAGGTCTTAGAGGATTTTAGACGTTATTTTCGAATCCTCACATTTCGGGCCTTGATCTTAGCTATCTCTAATTAAAACTCAACCGATTTTGATCGGAATACCATTTAACGTCACTAATTTTTGTTCATATCTGACTCTCTCCGCATCAAAATAATCTTGAATTTCGTCAATTTATAAAGGTTTTTTTCATTTTTATTTTTGTTGTTTTTTTGCATTTTTCTTTTGTTTCTAGAGGCTTATGAGGTTTTTAGACGTTATTTTCGAATCCTCACATTCGAGACCTATGATCTTAGCTATCTCTGTCAAAACTCAACCGATTTTGAATCGGAATACCATTTCATTCATTAATTTTCATTTATATCGACTCTGCATCAAACACTCTTGATTTCGTCATTTAAAATTTTTTCATTTATTTTTGTTTTTGCATTTTCTTTTGGCGTTTCTTAGAGGTCTTAGAGGGTTTTAGACGTTATTTTCCAATCTCTCACATTTCGGGCCTTGTGGATCTTGGCTATCTCTGTCAAAACTCAACCGATTTTGAATCGCAATACCATTTAATTCAATAATTTTCATTTATATTGAAGCTCTGCATCAAATAATCTTGATTTCGTCAATTCAAATTTTTCATTTATTTTTTTGTTTTTGCATTTTCTGGCGTTTCTAGAGGTCTTAGAGGATTTTAGACCTTATTTTCGAATCTCTCCCATTTCAGGCCTTGATCTTAGCTATTCCTCTGCAAAACCCAACCGATTTTGAATCGGTTTTCCAATTTAATTCAAGTGGGTTTTGCCATTTATATCGACTCTTCCCTTATCAAAATATCTTGATTTTTTCTTTTTAATTTAAAAATTTTTTTCATTTATTTTTTTGTTTTTGCATTTCTGGCGTTTCTAGAGGTCCCAGAGGATTTTGGGACGTTATTTACGAATCCTCACATTCAGGCCTTGATCTTAGCTATCTCCTTCTTCCCATAAACTCAACCGATTTTGAATCGGAATTTCTTCTGACCATTTAATTCAATGAATTTTTCCATTCATATCGACTCTGCAACAAAAATAATCTTGATTTCGTCAATTTAAATTTTTTTTTATTTATTTTTTTGTTTTTGCAATTTCCGGAGTTTCTAGAGGTCCCAGACGATTTTAGACGTTATTTTCGAATCCTCACCTCATTTCGGCCTTGATCTTAGCTATCTCTGTCGGAAACTCAACCGATTTTGAATCAGAATACCATTTAATTCAATAATTTTCATTTTATATCGACTCTGCATCAAAATAATCTTGATTTCGTCAATTTAAAATTTTTTCATTTATTTTTTGTTTTTACATTTTCTGGCGTGTCTAGAGGTCTTAGGATTTTGGGCCCTTATTTTTGAAGATCCATGTGTATTATTGCCTTCTATCACATTTCAGGCCTTGATCCATAGCTATCTCTGTGTCAAGAAAGCTCAGCTGATTTGCCCTGAATCAGAATACCATTTAATTAATGTTTTTTCATTCCTCCTCCGACTCTGCATCAAAAGCAATCTTGATTTCAGTGGATTTAAAGTTTTTGCACAATTTTATTTTTGTTTTGAAACTTTCTCGCTTTGATTTCTAGGGTCTTAGAGGATTTTAGACGGTATTTTCGAATCCTCACATTTCAGGCCTTGATCTTAGATATCTACATAAAAACTCAACCGATTTTCGAATCAGGAATATAAATTAATTCAATTATTTTCATTTCATATCTGACTCTGCATCCAGCAGCATAATCTTAGTTTCAATCAATTTAAAATTTTTTTCATTTTATTTTTGTTTTTGCATTTTCAGCGCGTTTCTACATTTTGAGGTCTTAGAGGATTTAGACAAGTTGTTTCCCAGATCTATTATTGTAATGTCTCAATATTATTATTGACCAATGTTAGCCAATATTATTGATTATTGAATAATATTATTTTCCCTTAATGTCTCTCATTAATGAGCCCATTATTATTTATTCATTAATAAATATTATTGACATTGCGACTGGAGGGTAGCCCAGTCAGAACATCTCCTCTGTCAGGAAGCTCAATGGTTTTTTGCAGATCAGTTTTTTTGTTTAGAAGATTCCTGTGGATTTCCGTTTTACTTATATGTTTCCTACCCTATATACACTACTTTTGCATCAAATAATCTTGGTTTTATTCCAATTAAATTTTTCATTTTACCACACACTGTTTGTTTTACTTTGGCGCATTTCTGGTCTGAAGGTTTTGTTATTTTCAGATCCTCTCATTACCAGATGAATTAACGGCTATCTCATAAAAAAGGCTCAATGGTTTTGCGGATCAAGGATACAGGGCACAGTGCATTTCGTTATATCGATAACCATCAAAGGCTATATGGGATGTGGTTTTGCGATCAGTTTAATTTTCCATTTTTTTTTATTTTTGTTTTTTTGCATTTTCTACATTCTAGGGTCTTAGGTTTTGGGCATTGATATATTTTTTTTTGGGTTCTATCTGTATTTCGAAACTTTTTGGGTCTTATGGCTATCTCTGTCATGTGTGCAGTATAAAACTCAGCCAGTTTTGGATGGGTTACTGAACAGTTATTAAGTTAGTTTCTGCAACTTACCTGGAAGCTCTGCCGCTAAAAATGCATCTTAGTTTTCTGTAATCAATTCACATGTATTTGTGATATAGATTAGCACTTTATGTTATTGTTTTGTTCTAGACTTACAGGGTTCTTAGAAGTTAGAGTGATGATGTTGCTTTTTTTTTTTTTTTAAACTTCAGGGAATTGTTTGCCTGCTATATAATATATAATATATCTATAACTTCAAGACACAGTTGTTTATAGTCACATTACCTGTAGCTTTGAGAAGAACTCGAAGCTGATTTGGATGGATACCATTTCAATTATTAATTTGTTATATTATCTCGAGCATACATACAGCTCTAAGAATATATGATTGATGTATATTTGGTTTTGTGATTTTCTTCCAGTTTATGAGAGTTTCCTTTTTTTTCCCAATGTTTTACTACACAACTTTTACTTGATTACATTAAGCATTTGTTGTTCAGGTCTTGGGAAGGTTTCCAGTGTTGGTGTTACTACTCTGTAGATCTACCTCGAGACCAGGGGGAAGGGCATGGAGTCTTGCTCAACTATGTGTCTTTTTTCAGAGCAGTTCCTTTTTCCTTTTTTTGTAGACAGCTCTTATTAAAACACTAGAAATAAGCTATGGTTTTGGATCAAATACTTGTTTCATTCCATTGATTGGTTTTATATTTAACATAACACTGGCTCTGCTCTGCTCTGAAACTGAAACTACATCAAATAATCTTGGGTTTCATTAAATTAAGTTCATTTACATTTTGTTTTTTTTTTGTTTTACTCATTTCCTGGGATTATTCTTATTACCACTTTGCAGTCCTGGATCTTCCTTTTACATCTTTTTTTTCCCTCCCTTCACATCCATATTTCTTAATGGACTTGTTGTCTTGCATAATCTCTCTTGCTTTTATAGCTCATAAACCACTATATGTTCCGTCATTCAGAGCTCTATGACAACATCACATTTTGGATCAGGCCATTTTTTAATTCAGTGTTTCGTTTATATCTTATTTACATCAAATATTCGTCTTGATTTGGTATTCAGTTCACAGCTGTTTATTTTTCTTTTTTTGCATTTCTATTGGGTCTTGGTTTGGGCGTGTTATTTTCCAAGAAGATCTCCATGTTCCTTCAAAATTTGTGGTATGGGTCCCGGCTACTCTACGCGCGCATCCAAACTCAGCTGATTTGAATCAGATACTGGGAATTTCAATTCAGAAAATGTAATGTTTTCATTTATATCTGAAACTAAATAAATGTCATATTGGGTTTAGATCAATTTAAAATTTTATTCATTTTATTTTTTTTTTATCTCTCTTGAAGAACTTTTACTGACATTTTAAGTGAAGGTTATATTAAATGATCAGTGTTAAACACCTGAGGAGGAAGATTATACGTTTTGGGCGCCAGTCTCTTATTATATGAACTCTATTCCCCTATAGTTTTGGATCAGATTACTTTGTAAAAACCTTACTACTTGCACAGTAGGTGATTCATGTTCAATGATTCATTATCTCCCTGAACATCAAATTCCAGATCTCTTTTGGGGTTTTTATTCCAGTTTTATTTCCTTCATTACGTTCACGTTAGAGTTATGTTTTCATTCCCTTACTGAGCAACAGAAAAAACTAACTAAGTAACCAATATCAACAACTTTTATACACTTTTACATAACATAACATACTAAAGTACATATTAATAATATATTTTATTTTATTTA